>WNWK01001893.1:155000-242417 GCA_009830355.1 Cherax destructor | reverse complement strand
AAAGAAATACTTTGGGTTTCTTTCAATTTCATTTATGGCTTTTAGTTCTTCCCGCATTTCTTGATTCCTGTAAGATTTCTTTAGTTTTAATTTGATGTTTGTTATTTCTCTGACCAGTGTCTCCCTACGTATTTCAGATATGTTGGCCTCTTGTAGCCGCTCCGTTATTCTTTGCCTTCGCCTGTATAGGGAGCGCCTCTCTCTTTCTAGTTTGCATCTTCTCCTTTTCCTTAAGGAATTTTGCCTTGAGTAAACTTCAAGTGCCACAGAGTTAATTTGTTCTAGACATAGGTTAGGATCCATGATGCTTAGGCTATCTTCCCAGTTTATATCATTTAGGACTTGGTTTACTTGGTCCCACCTTATGTTTTTGTTATTGAAGTTGAATTTGGAGAAGGCTCCCTCGAGGCTGATCACATTTTGTCGATCTGGGGCCCCCCTCATGCATGTCTGGACCTCTATTATGTTGTGATCTGAGTATATGGTTTTTGATATGATGACATTTCGTATCAGATCATCATTGTTGGTGAAGATGAGGTCCAGCGTATTCTCTAATCTTGTAGGCTCTACTACTTGCTGGTTTAAGGTGAATTTGGTGCAGAGATTTAAAAGTTCATGTGTGTGCGGGTTTTCATCTGAGCTGCCTCCTGGTGTTATCTCTGCTACCACATTATTTGCAATATTCATCCATTTTAGGTGTCTTAGGTTGAAATCCCCCAGGAGCAAGATGTTGGGGGCAGGAGCTGGAAGATTTTCCAGACAGTGGTTAATTTTCAGAAGCTGTTCCTGGAATTGTTGGGACGTTGCATCCGGAGGCTTGTATACAACCACGATGACCAGGTTTTGATTCTCGATCTTTACTGCTAAAACTTCAACTACATCATTTGAGGCATTTAGTAGTTCTGAGCATATAAGTGACTCTGTGATATACAGGCCAACCCCCCCTTTTGCCTGTTCACTCTGTCACATCTGTATAGGTTGTGCCTGAGATCCATATTGCATTGTCCATATATATATATATATATATATATATATATATATATATATATATATAATTTCATCAATAATTCTTTCCAGAAGGCTGTTCGAGTCCTGTTACCGAACGAATTTGTTCCCATAAGGACGAATGTAAATTAGATTAGTACGTTTCAGACCCCAAAAATACACTTACATAATTGTTCGAGTTGGGAGCTGTACGAAATCCGGGGTCCACTGTATATATATATATATATATATATATATATATATATATATATATATATATATATATATATATATATATATATATATATTACTATTACAAATAAAGAAGCATTTGTAATAAACGACTGTTTGGGATACTAAGTAAAATATCGTATTTCAGATTTTTATTATATTAAATATATATTATTAATATAAAAGCATATAATCTGAATAAAAACAATCTATTAATCTGTGTAAAACCTATTTACACAAAATCACAGTACAAGATAAAAGTCACAAGTAAAATCAAGTATTCGGTGTAGTGTCAAGTCGCTGCCATCTTCTAGTGTCACGCAGGACACTACCACACCTTGTCATGATACTTCTTTGTCTTATGGCACGCCTTCTCACGGGGTCCCATGACACCCGTTCTCTGTGTCACCCGACACGCCTTCTCTTCTGTGTCACACGACACCCTTCTCTCTGTGCCCATAAGACACCTTCCTTGCATCATGAACCCATCTCTAATAAAACCTTTTCACCGCGTTATGACACACATCAAATACACGACTCAACCTGTGTCGTGCCACCGTCACAAACTCTCTCTGACTACACCACTAAATACCTGACACCACATAGTGTCACACAAGACACCACCTGTTACCAGTGTCACACACTTTCAGGTACATAAGTTCAGGTACAACAGTCCATTTTCAGGTACATAGTCTCAGGAACACAGTCGGTACGGTGAATAAGCCAGTAGATAGTCTAAGGCCGTCACCAGCACGAAGAGTCAATCTCCAGGTCTGTCTGTTGAACACTCCCAGGTGTATCAGGGAGCTAGTGAACTCTCCAGTGTTGTATAGGGGAGAGTCTCGCTGACACTCTCCAGCAGTGTATATGGGAGAGTCTCGTACACTCCCTAGGTGTATCAGGGAGCTGGTGAACTCTCCAGTGTTGTATATGGGAGAGTCTCGTTAGCACTGTAGACCTGTCACCAGCACCACACTGCGAAAGTCTACAACTCTCAAGCAGGTCTGCCTGGCGAACTCCAGTAGTGTATCAGTGAGCTGGTGGACTCTCCAGTGTTGACTAGGGGAGAGTCTCGATGACACTGTCAGTCAAGCCGGCCCGGCAGTCAAACATCAGGTCTGATGACGTAACCCCTTGACTGCCGGCCGGTGAGGTAATTACCTAACTACCATTGTTAGATAGGGGGCCGTAACAATTACTGTAACCACGAACAAATGGTATTGATCAATAACAACACTGCGACTAGCCAAGGACTCGAACCCATGTTGCTTTGGCTTGCTTCATGGTGCGCGAAAACCACATGACGCTCTAACCCACAGGACCACCAAATCCTACAAGAATCACGCACCCAGCAGAGCTAGGTGTTTTACCGTGATTCGAGGATATACGGTGGTGTGGGTGCCTCTGAGCTAATTTCATTCTACTCCCCGTTTGGTGTACTAGCCTCAACAAGCAGTATTTTATATTATTGTAACCACGAACAAGTGGTATTGATCACTAACAACACTGCGACTAGCCAAGGACTCGAACCCATGTTGTTTTGGCCTGCCTCATGGTGAGCGAAAAATCACATGACGCTCTAACCCACAGGACCACCATGAGGGGGGCCAAAACAACATGGATTCGAGTCCTTGGCTAGTCGCAGTGTAGTTATTGATATATGCACACACACACACAGACACACACACCCACACACACACACACACCCACACACACACACACAGACACACACACCCACACCCACACCCACACACACACAGACACACACACCCACACACACATGAGGGAGAAGAGGAGAGTAATAATAGAGACCATATCTTTTAGATATTATCCTCACTAGTTTAGTATTTGTTTTAAAGGGTCTTAAATTAGAGTAGCTTTTTTTTTTTTGCAGCTATCATAGCGGTGAAGCACCTAAATTATGAGATCCATTGAAGTACCTTAAACTGTACTCCCTACAACTTAGCGAGAAAGATACCTCATATTTTACACCTCTAGAATTCTGGAGGGATTTTTCCCATATCTGCACACACACAAAGTAATCCCTGCGATAGCATGAGCCTTAGCAGATGGTTTAAAATACTTTAATGAATAGCAGGGATGTTGGCCTGCGTGGGGCTGGCACCAGCACTTTTACTGATCAGACCATCAACCACAAAGACTGGTCTTGGACCCAGCTGAAGTAAGGCAATGACTCCCGGAGTTTTCATAATATCTTGCCAGGTGGTTACCTACAGACCCTAACCTTCCTCTTGCGCTCTACTGAGTTCTATATGATTGCCATTTTTCTTCAGTTTTTCTACAGCGGAATAGCAGAAACCTGGCCTCGACGAGTACATTTTTGAGGCTCCCCTGGAAGACTTGATTTACATTTAGTAGATTTACTGTCTTCTAGTATAGTCCGCGAGGGATATATTAATGATACGACTTGTGTCTTTGTCAATGTCAGATGTGATAATAAGGAAGAGTCTGGGCGTATACTGTGCCTTAGCAACAAAACTTAACAATGTAATGGTGTCTGATGTTACTTTGATGACTATTACTCTTTGACTTAAGACTTGTTAGGGAGCTGAGGGTTCTATTTTTACATTTCTCCAGTTATTCCTCTCGTGTATTGTATGAGCGACTACACCATGATCACCAGTGTCAAAGACTCGCAAAGTCTGTGCATATTGTCATTATACTGTTTATCTTCCATTAAGCCTAAAAGTAAGGGGTTGTGTTAAGGTGATGTGGGCGGATGTTAAGTATGTTCATATGCTTGTCATAATTACTGAACTTTTGTGACAGGATAAGTGAGCGTTAAAAGAAAACCTAAACAAAGATGAGGTCTACACGGATTTTGCGAAGGCATATAAATTGCGATCGCATATAAATTGAGATCGATAGTCATAGCTGGGTTAGTAGGCAAACAGATATTCAAATTTCTGACAAATAAAACAAAAATAGCAAAACATTTAGGAAAATCTAGCATTAGCATAGTAAAAAAAAATCAGTAACCTCAAGGCACGGTCCTAGTGCCTTTGCTATTTCTTGTCCTCATAGCATACATAAATAAAAACACTCGCAACAGCTTATCATTTCCGGATTATACCAAAATACCATGAAAATCCCTTCGGTAGAAGATAAAAATACAAGAAAATATAAAGAAAGTCTTCCAGCAGGCAGTGGAGAATAACACGACGTACAATGGTAACAAGTTGCAATTGCTAAGATACAGAGAGCGTCACCAAACAGGAGGACCTGGTACTAATAATGTTATCTGACCTATCTTTTAAAGAACACACTAATCAGGCAAGTGTAACAAAAGTTAAGAAAATGACAGCAATATTTCTTTGTATAAACTTTCACTTGTTGTTGTGAGGTGCACTGAGTATAGTATTGCTCGTGAGGTCAGAACAAACATGCAGGAAGAAATTGATGTTTGAGGCTCACTGGTGTGTCCGCCGCTAGGAAGAAACATGGTTTGCAGTCAAGCAGGTTACCAAAGTTCGAGGCATCTGTAGCCAAGTGGTTTAAGGCGTCACGTCGGGAGCTAAGCCACACTCGTGGACAACGTCCCACGTGGGTTCGAATCCTGCTGGCTGAAATATTTATTTGTATATACTTTCGCTTGTTTCTGCGAGATATATACAATAATCGAACAAGCGATACAAGATGCAAAACAACCACAGGGGAGTTGAATGACGAGCTATCATTCAACTCCCCTGTGGTTGTTTTGTGATTGTTTTCTGCTGAATAAGTAGTGATTTTTTTTTAAATCTACGAAAATCAATCTGAACAAGACGAAAAAAATATATAATTTATTTTAAGTGATATTCAATAAATTTAACCTGACCTATGACATATATAGCACAACTGGTCTCAAAAAGATTACGCTAGGTTAGGTGAGGTTTCTATGTTAGGTTTGGTCCAAAAAACATTATCACATCACTGTCAAGAAAAAAATTTCTACTAATCTGTAAAAAAAAAATCGTTAAAGTAATTTTTTAGGAAGGATTCTGCAACATTGCTTTTATATACTGTATATTTGTGTATTGTTGATAAATACAGTAGTGTAGTACTAATAACTCCCCTATCCTTAATTTTTGTGATTTAAAAAATAATTCATTTCTGCTGTGTATGGGATAAGACAGGTAATTCTGAAAGACGGTAATTCCCCAGTAGCTTCAAAACTGTTTTAGTTGATGAACTTTTAATGGAATACTTGACCATATCCTCACTGCCTTTCTGAAGTCTCTAAGCTCAGCTTAACGCATTTCAAACTAAGACTTGAAGCAGCACATGTTACTCTGAGAACTCTTGTATGAGTACCAACCTGTGGGATGGAAAATAACAGGGAAACGTAGTTAACACTTTCGGTGTTGGTCTCGTTATATCACGGCTTTGAAGCCAGTGTCGGTCCCTTAATATTATGACACGAGCTCACCTCACTCAGATAAGCTGTCAACGATAAATTTGCGCCTAGTTATGAAAGAATGGGTCTATGCGGTAAGTGTGCACCATATAAAAAAAATCCTGCAGCATGCAGTGCATGAGGAAAAAAATGAGACAGAAATAGAGATAATTTTGATTGATTTCGGGACTGAAAGTAGCTTGAAATTGAGCTCAAAGTAGCGGAAATGTTCGATTTTTGCTGATGTTCAAGAGTCATGCGTCCAATACACGTCAATTTTTGGGTCTAATATGCGTTCACGAATGCGCTGAATAAAAATTTAAAATGAAAACCAAGCGTAATATAAGAGGGGCCTGGAGACGTGACTAATGAACAGAGAAAATGTTATTTTAGTGTCAGGAATGTCTGCATTGCTTATTCTGGACCCTATTTTGAAAATGGCCTTTCCTGAATTTTGTGTGAAATTGGCCAAATTGAAAATTTTTGATCACTTATTAGGTAGTTGAAATATGTTAATGGACCGTTTCTTGTTCTCAATCGATAGAATAAAAGGAGTACTACCGAAATAGCTACGAGTTTGGTTGACTGGAACAATGGAATTGGCCGAAAATAGCCTCAAAGTGGGCAGTGGTCGCGACACTGAGAGCAAGTTTGTGAGCAGTGGTCGCGACACTGAGAGCAAGTTTGTGAGCAGTGGTCGCGACACTGAGAGCAAGTTTGTGAGCAGTGGTCGCGACACTGAGAGCAAGTTTGTGAGCAGTGGTCGCGACACTGAGAGCAAGTTTGTGAGCAGTGGTCGCGACACTGAGAGCAAGTTTGTGAGCAGTGGTCGCGACACTGAGAGCAAGTTTGTGAGCAGTGGTCGCGACACTGAGAGCAAGTTTGTGAGCAGTGGTCGCGACACTGAGAGCAAGTTTGTGAGCAGTGGTCGCGACACTGAAAGGGTTAACTTGTGTTCCCAATGTATAACTCATAAAGAATAGTGGAGCAGCACAGTGATGTATCGAATTTTGTTCACTTCACATTGGTCGTGGCCCGGGCCGCGGGGGCGTTGACCCCCGGAATGACCTCCAGGTAGACTCCAGGTACTGTCTCTACACCTCCCTACTCACCCCACCACACCTCCCTACTCACCCCACCACACCTCCCTACTCACCCCACCACACCTCCCTACTCACCCCACCACACCTCCCTACTCACCCCACCACACCTCCCTACTCACCACCTTCACATCTTGCTCAACATCTCCCGTCACTCACTGCACATCATGTCAAGTCACCTCCACGCTGCACATCATGTCAAGTCACCTCCACGCTGCACATCATGTCAAGTCACCTCCACGCTGCACATCATGTCAAGTCACCTCCACGCTGCACATCATGTCAAGTCACCTCCACGCTGCACATCATGTCAAGTCACCTCCACGCTGCACATCATGTCAAGTCACCTCCACGCTGCACATCACCTTACCACTTGACCTCATGATATCCCTCATACACTAGTTTGTAGCTATGTGCTCAGCCTTCATTCTTTGATATTCTCTCTCTTATTCATTCTCATTCTCTCTCTCACAGGGCTCAATCGTGGTTCAGTATTCACAATATTGGCCTCACAACCGTAAGCTCCAGAGTTCGACTTCCAGGCCTACCACATTCTATGAATAAGCTTCCCCACACCTGCAGACTCGGGGAAAAAGGCTATACAAATGTCTACCATTTACAATGCACATTTGTGTGAGAAACTCCGCACTGCTGGAAGGATTATGTGAGGGATTACAAAATAGTCACACGATGCGTTGTATTTAGTGATGTTTAGTTAAAAAATACCAGCTCTATTGCGTCGGTCCTTATTCTAGTTTTTAGAATTACTATCAGTCTGACTGGTCAGAGATTGAACTGCAATTACCGAATAAAGGATCAAGTCTACATCAGTCCTTGAATACCTTATATGGATTTAACATTTCAAATAATAATAATAATAATAATAATAATAATAATAATAATAATAATAATAATAATAATAATAATAATATAATACAGTCACAGCAGGGTAGAGAAATGAAAGAAGATGGAATGAATTAGGGAAGATGAAGCAGTGAGGAGAAAGTGGAACTGTGTAGATACGATGATACTCTTCAAATCGCTAGTGCTCCCTCACTTAGAATATTGCTTAGAATATTGCTCAGTGCTGACGGCCCCGTTCAAAGCAGGAGAAATATCAGAGCTGCAACAAATATAGAGATCGTTTACGGCTCACATTGAGCCAGTAAAGCACCTAAATTATTGGAAACGACTTCAAGTTTTGAACATGTACTCATTGGAGCGGAGGAGAGAGAGATACATGATAATATATACCTGGAAAGTACTTGAGGGCCTGGTACCAAATCTGCACACTGCCATAACATACTGGAGTGAGAGATATGAGAGGAAGTGTAAAATAAACCCAGTGAGGAGCAGGGGTGCGGTGGGGACAATAAGGGAACACTGTATCAACATCCGGGGTCCCAGACTATTCAACATCTTACCAGAAGATATCAGAAACACGGCTGGAACAAGTGTAGAAGCCTTCAAGAGAAAACTGAACAAGTATCTTCACCAGGTGCCAGATCAACCAGACTGTGATGGATATGTGGGGCAGCGGGCCTCCAGCAGCAACAGCCTGGTTGACCAGGCAAGCACCAGACGAGCCTGGCCCATGGCCGGGCTCGGAGAGTAGAGAAACTCTCGAAACTCTTCAAAGGTATATCAAAGGGTGAGTGAGATCACAAGCTCAAGTGATAGTGAATGGTGAAGTGAATCTCACTAGCACCAGCCTTCCCTCCCTCCTTCCTGTAATACCTGTGACCGGTTTCCAGAGTTTTTCTACTCTCGCAGCCTTGGCCTGGGACCAGGCTTTTCCGTTGACTGCCTGATTGATGTGGCACTAGCCAGAGTGCGAGAAACAAGTGTGAAAACTTTCACACTTGTTCCGGCAACATTTCTGATATCTGTGAGTATCAGGGTGAAAAATGGTGGACCTCTGATGTTGACACAGTGGCGCCCCTGCTTCTCACTTGTCTATTTGACATTTTCTCCCATCTCTCTCTCTCACTCCGGTAAGTTATTTACCTGGAGAGAGTTCCGGGGGTCAACGCCCCAGCGGCCCGGTCTGTGACCAGGCCTCATGGTGGATCAGAGCCTGATGAACCAGGCTGTTACTGCTGGCAACACACAGTCCGACGTACGAACCACAGCCCGGATGGTCAGATACCGACTTTAGGTGCCTGTCCAGTGCCTGCTTGAAGACAGCCAGGGGTCTATTGGTAATCCCCCTTATGTACGCTGGAGGCAGGGGTGATAGTGGCGCCCCTGCTTTTCATTGGAGGGATGTTGCATCGTCTGCCGAGTCTTTTGCTTTCATAGGAAGTGACTCTCGTGTGGTAATAGGTCGGGTTTGGGAATAGACCTTTAAGTATCTTCCATGTATGAATTATGAAGTATCTTTTCTCTGCTCCAGACTGAACATTTCCAGCACAGTGAGTCTTCCCAGTAGTTTAAATGCTTGACTGACTACATGCAGGCAGTCGATAATATGTCTGTTCCATCTGTGAATGGAGGGTCAACACCAAACAATATAAAGGAGCAAGATCTGGGAGTAAACACTTCACCAAGTACATCACCCGAGTCATATCTCAACTCTATATAAACCCTCGACGTTGTATGCAAATACAGCTAACCAAAAATCTGCTTTCATGAACCTTAAGAAATAATCCTTTAGAATATTCCACACAACATATGCCAGATCAGTCTTTAAGTACACATCCAACTGAAGGAAATAAACTTTGATGAAAAACTTAAGGAGTCAACTCAAAAACACTAGAAGAGAGGACCAGCGAGAACATGGTCATGACATACACGATGATGTATGACTAGTCAAGTTCTTAATGACACCAGGCATACTAATCACCACCCACAAGCCAGGCATACTGATGACCAAGCACAAGCCAGGCATACTGATCACCACCCACAAGCCAGGCATACTGATGACCACGCACAAGCCAGGCATACTGATGACCACGCACAAGCCAGGCATACTGATGACCAAGCACAAGCCAGGCATACTAATCACCACCCACAAGCCAGGCATACTGATGACCACGCACAAGCCAGGCATACTGATGACCACGCACAAGCCAGGTATACTGATGACCACCCACAAGCCAGGCATACTGATGACCACGCACAAGCCAGGCATACTGATCACCACGCACAAGCCAGGCATACTGATCACCACGCACAAGCCAGGCATACTGATCACCACGCACAAGCCAGGCATACTGATCACCACGCACAAGTCAGGCATACTGATCACCACGCACAAGCCAGGCATACTGATCACCACGCACAAGCCAGGTATACTGATGACCACGCACAAGCCAGGCATACTGATCACCACGCACAAGCCAGGCATACTGATAACCACGCACAAGCCAGGCATACTGATCACCACGCACAAGCCAGGCATACTGATCACCACGCACAAGCCAGGCATACTGATCACCACGCACAAGCCAGGCATACTGATCACCACGCACAAGCCAGGCATACTGATCACCACGCATAAGCCAGGTATACTGATGACCACGCACAAGCCAATCATACTGATGACCAAGCACAAGCCAGGCATACTGATGACTACGCACAAGCCAGGCATACTGATGACTACGCACAAGCCAGGTATACTGATGACTACGCACAAGCCAGGCATACTGATGACTACGCACAAGCCAGGTATACTGATGACTACGCACAAGCCAGGCATACTGATGACTACGCACAAGCCAGGCATACTGATGACTACGCACAAGCCAGGCATACTGATGACTACGCACAAGCCAGGCATATTGATCACCACGCACAAGCCAGGCATACTGATGACTACGCACAAGCCAGGCATACTGATGACTACGCACAAGCCAGGCATACTGATGACTACGCACAAGCCAGGTATACTGATGACCACACACAAGCCAGGCATACTGATGACCACGCACAAGCCAGGCATACTGATGACTACGCACAAGCCAGGCATACTGATGACTACGCACAAGCCAGGCATATTGATCACCACGCACAAGCCAGGCATACTGATGACTACGCACAAGCCAGGCATACTGATGACTACGCACAAGCCAGGCATACTGATGACTACGCACAAGCCAGGTATACTGATGACTACGCACAAGCCAGGCATACTGATGACTACGCACAAGCCAGGTATACTGATGACTACGCACAAGCCAGGCATACTGATGACTACGCACAAGCCAGGCATACTGATGACTACGCACAAGCCAGGCATACTGATGACTACGCACAAGCCAGGCATATTGATCACCACGCACAAGCCAGGCATACTGATGACTACGCACAAGCCAGGTATACTGATGACTACGCACAAGCCAGGCATACTGATGACTACGCACAAGCCAGGTATACTGATGACTACGCACAAGCCAGGCATACTGATGACTACGCACAAGCCAGGTATACTGATGACTACGCACAAGCCAGGCATACTGATGACTACGCACAAGCCAGGCATACTGATGACTACGCACAAGCCAGGCATACTGATCACACTACAAGCAAACTGAATGTGGCGGAAAGCATTCCACCGAATTCCACCACGCCCTCCAGCATTATTCCACCACGCCCTCCAGCATTATTCCACCACGCCCTCCAGCATTATTCCACCACGCCCTCCAGCATTATTCCACCACGCCCTCCAGCATTATTCCACCACGCCCTCCAGCATTATTCCACCACGCCTTCCAGCATTATTTCACCACTCACTTAAGACTCACTTACCCCCCCCCCTCTGAGGGAGGTTAGTGAGTCTAACCAAATTTACTCCCCTCTTTCTCCTCCTTGTGAAAGACCAGATGTCAAACATTACAGTCTTCGACATGTAAGTCTTTACTCACTTGTTATAGTTATGATACTCTCTCATCAAGCTAGGATCTCCATTTCTAGAATGTTATGACTGAACTGCCGTTCTTACATCTAAAACACTTTATAAGGGGGAATTACCAATAGACTCCTTGCTGCCTTCAAGAGGGATCTGGACAGATACCTAAAGTCAGTATCTGATCAGCAGGGCTGTGATTCGTACGTTTGACTACGTGCGGCCAGCAGTAATAGCCTGGTTGATCATGCCTGAGCCACCGGGAGGCCTGGTTAAGGACTGGGCAGCGGGGGCGTTGACCCCTGAAACACCCTCCAGGTAGGTAAGTGTCCTTAATTTTGCCATATCTGGAAACCCCTGCCAGTGCCAGCCTAGGGGCATTCAATTTGGAGAGACAAGGGCTGACAGCTGGCTTTATTAATAGAAGCCAGAGGCACCATTTAACAGGTTTTGGGCCCGTGTAAGGGAGGCCTAGGGATAATGCAGTCAACACCTACTTAACGATCACAGTATTAAGAGTCTTTGAGGGATTAGTGGATCCTTAATTCTTTGGATTCACAAGATGGTGGAGTAGCGAATCCTCGTGTTTATACACGCCCGTAGGCCCATCTAATTTCTTGAGAATCTCCACGGCAGGTCATTTGCAGCCTTTTGCAATAATGTTGCGTTCAGTGCAAAGGTAGGAACCTAGCTAGAGCAGGGCATCCAGCACAGGTTATTGGGGTCCTCGGTCCAAGGTGTCGTCACTTGGTGAGCACCAAGACGTTACTTCATCAGCTAGGGTACTAGGTAATAATGCCTAGATCTTGGACCAGGAGCAAAGTGTCAACAAGGATACAACAGCGGTGAGTACCCAGTATGTATGTTTTTTTTCTAGTGTAACAGCCCGCCGCAGGGTATGAGTCCGCAACAAAGCAGACTTGATATGGCTGGAGTCTTGTGGTCTAGACTGACGTGATTAATAAGTGTCAATCATAATTAAAAAACCCTAATTAGCGACAACACTGAAGAAACTTATTTTAACACGAGGAAGCGATCAACTAAACTAATGAGTGTTGTCAGTGGACTTATGGTAGCACACAAATATGAGGCAAAATATTGAGTATGTTGATTTCAGAAATCAACATACAAAATATAAATAACGTCAAAATTTTAGAAGAATAAAATTTTATCAAAACAATGATGAGAAGATCATCAAAGTAAACGCCTACAAAGCACCGTATAAGTGAGGGAGACAGAATGTGACAGTTACTGTATGCATGTATAATATACTAAGCTAAGTCAAGGACAGATGTGATCAAGCAATTCCATAAGTGTCAACATGAATGTTGCATAACCCAGATCTAACAGTACAAGTAAGAAATACTGTCAGTACAAAGGCACAACTTTTAAAAAACAAACTGGAAATTTTTCTCTTAAATTTTTCATTTATATTAATGTAAAAAAATAATAATTTTCTACCAAAAGAATCTTAGAAAACTTACATAACCTTACACACACAACCCGCACATATAAAAAGAAATTTTAGATAAGTTTACAGTAATTTAATAATAAACAAACACAATGAAATATATTTTCTTCGTTAGGTTCAAAATGATTTTTGCGAAAAGTATTGAATACACAAATTTTAGCTTGTCTTATTCGGCAAGAAGAGAGTTGCATTTTAACCCAAAATATTTTACGTATTCGGCACGACATATATATATATATATATATATATATATATATATATATATATATATATATATATATATATATATATATATAACAGAATACATTTATAAAACACACAAACATGAACATGAATACAATGGTACAATATGTCAAAGATTATGAATCTCCTCCAGCTCCTCCGAAGCCGGACGCGAGCCAAGTATGCAGCATGCGTTTCCCCTCTGGATGGCCACGCTGAGACGCTGGAACATGAACGTGGCTGCCCTTGGGTCCCTGGTGGTGTCGATGAGTCTGGAACCCAGCTCTTTAAGGAAACGTGTTGCATTTTTCCCCACGCTCCCAAGGTCTCCGATCCCACTGGGACAAATTTATACTGTTGGCTTATGTCCCTGTACTTGCCGATCTTGTACTCCTATCTGTGGTCAGCAGCTCCTCCCTGTCGCCCAACACTGTGATGGATGTAGGTGTCAGCCAGTGTCGACACGCAGGTATAATCCCATGCTAAGAGCTTGCCATTCTTCCAAGGATAGATGGTGATCCCGTCGGGGCGGTTTGCTGGGTTGTGGGCGTTGTTGGCTGCTAGTGATCGAGGCTCTCTCTCGGCTGGGCATCCAGCTGTAGCGAGGGTTCTCTTTATGATGTCGTTGACCTCATTGTGTCTTGCATGCCAACCCTTGGTTTTAGAACAGTTAAGACCATGTAGACCATATTGGTCGGCTTGCGCATCGCCGCAAATACACTTATATTCCGTGTGAATGGGGGCAGCAAGGCGCAGAGCCACTGCAATACGAAGGGTCTTAGGGTCCAGGCGTGTTCCCATGGCCGAAATGGGAACTGTTTGGAGGAAGTCCCCAGAGTGAGGTGCACTCACGGCAAGGAGACGGGCAGTCTCCCTGTCTGATGTTACGGCCCTGAGCATATTGTCAAGTATATATATATATATATATATATATATATATATATATATATATATATATATATATGTCGTGCCGATTAGGTAAAACTGGTCAATTAGCAAGAACTCATCTAAAATTAAGTCCTTTCTAAAATTTTCTCTTATACGTTTGAAGATATTTTTTTTTTTCATTTATGTTAATGCAAAAATTTATAAATTTGCACCAAAAGAATCTTAGAAAACCTACCTAACCTTATTATAACAAGCGCAATTTAATTCAGCCTAATCCAACTAAATATATGTTTTATACGTTTACAGTAATTTAATAATAAACAAACACAATGAAATATATTTTTTTCGTTAGGTTCAGAATGATTTTTACGAAATTATTGCATACACAAATTTTCACTTGTCTTATATGGCAAGAAGAGCGTTGCTATTTAAGCCAAAATCCCAAGTTTTACCTAATCGGCACGACATACATACATACATATATATATATATATATTTTTTTTTTTTTTTTTCAACAAGTCGGCCGTCTCCCACCGAGGCAGGGTGACCCAAAAAGAAAGAAAATCCCCAAAAAGAAAAAACTTTCATCATCATTCAACACTTTCACCACACTCATACATAATCACTGTCTTTGCAGAGGAGCTCAGATACTACAGCTGAGAAAAGTCCCTCCCAGCTGTCACTATCTCAGACCCCTCCTTTAAAGTGCAGGCATTGTACTTCCCATTTCCAGGACTCAAGTCCAACTAAATCAATTAACTGGTTTCCCTGAATCCCTTCACACAATGTTACCCTGCTCACACTCCAACAGATCGTCATGTCCCAAAACCATTCGTCTCCATTCACTCCTATCTAACACGCTCACACATGCTTGCTGGAAGTCCAAGCCCTCGCCCACAAAACCTCCTTTACCCCTTCCTCCAACCTTTTCTAGGACGACCCCTACCCCGCCTTCCTTCCCCTACAGATTTATACGCTCTCCAAGTCATTCTACTTTGATCCATTCTCTCTAAATGACCAAACCACCTCAACAACCCTCTTCAGCCCTCTGACAAATACTTTTAGTAACTCCACACCTTCTCCTAATTTCCACATTCCGAATTTTCTGCATAATATTTACACCACACATTGCCCTTAGACAGGACATCTCCACTGCCTCCAGCCTCCTCCTCGCTGCAGCATTTGCAACCCATGCTTCACACCCATATAAGAGTGTTGGTACCACTATACTTTCGTACATTCCCTTCTTTGCCTCCATGGATAACGTTTTTGTCTCCACAGATACCTCAATGCACCACTCCCCTTTTTTTCCTTCATCAATTCTATGGTTAACCTCATCCTTCATAAACCCATCTGCTGACACATCAACTCCCAAATATCTGAAAACATTTACTTCTTCCATAATCCCTCTCTCCAATGTGATATCCAATTTTTCTTTATTTAAATCGTTTGATACCCTCATCACCTTACTCTTATCTATGTTCACTTTTAACTTTCTACCTTTACACACTCTCCCAAACTCGTCCACTAACCTTTGCAACTTTTCTTTAGAATCTCCCATAAGCACAGTATCATCAGCAAAAAGTAACTGTGTCAACTCCCATTTTGCATTTAATTCTCCATAATTTAATCCCACCCCTCTCCCCAACACCCCAGCATTTACTTCTTTTACAACCCCATCTATAAATATATTAAACAACCATGGTGACATTACACAACCCTGTCTAAGACCTACTTTTACCGGGAAGTAATCTCCTCTCTCCTACACACCTAACCTGAGCCTCACTATCCTCATAAAAACTCTTTACAGCCTTCAGTAACTTACTACCTATTCCATACACTTGCAACATTTGCCACATTGCTCCCCTATCCACTCTATCATATGCCTTTTCTAAATCCATAAATGCAATAAAAACTTCTCTACCTTTATCTAAATACTGTTCACATATATGCTTCACTGTAAACACTTGATCTACACATCCCCTACCCACTCTAAAGCCTCCTTGCTCATCTGCAATCCTACTCTCTGTCTTACCTCTAATTCTTTCAATAATAACCCTGCCATACACTTTACCTGGTATACTCAGTAAACTTATTCCCCTATAATTTTTACACTCTCTTTTATCCCCCTTCCCTTTATATAAAGGAACTATACATGCTCGCTGCCAATCCCTAGGTACCTTCCCCTCTTTCATACATTTATTAAACAAAAATACCAACCACTCCAGCACTATATCCCCCCCTGCTTTTAACATTTCTGTCATGATTCCGTCAATTCCAGCTGCTTTACCCCCTTTCATTCTACGTAATGCCTCACGCACCTCCCCACACTCACATCCTGCTCTTCTTCACTCCTAAACGATGTTGTACCTCCCTGGCCAGTACATGAAATTATCGCCTCCCTCTTTTCATCGACATTTAAAAGTTCCTCAAAATATTCCCGCCATCTACCCAATACCTCCAGCTCCCCATCTACTAACTCCCTACTCTGTTTTTAACTGACAAATCCATTCGTTCCCTAGGCTTTCTTACCTTGTTTATCTCACTCCAAAAATTTTTCTTGTTTTCAGCAAAATTTCTTGACAGATCCTCTCCCATTCTTTCATCCGCTCTTCTTTTGCACTCTCTCACCACTCTTTTCACCTTTCTTTTACTCTCCATATACTCTGCTCTTCTACTAACACTTCTGTTTTGTAAAACCTCTCATAAGCTACCTTTTTCTCTTTATCACACCCTTTACTTCTTCATTCCACCACTCACTCCTCTTTCCTCCTGCACCCACCCTCCTATAACCACAAACTTCTGCCCCACATTCTAATACTGCATTTTTAAAACTATCCCAACTCTCTTCAACCCCCCCACTACTCCTACTTGCACTAGCCCACCTTTCTGCCAATAGTTGCTTATATCTCACCCTAACTTCCTCCTCCCTTAGTTTATACACTTTTACCTCTCTCTTACTTGCTGTTGCCATTTTCCTTTTGTCCCATCTACCTTTTACTCTAACTGTAGCTACAACCAAATAATGATCTGATATATCCGTTGCCCTCTATAAACATGTACATCCTGAAGCCTACTCATCAACCTTTTATCCACCAATACATAATCCAACAAACTACTTTCCTTACGTGCTATATCATACCTTGTATATTTATTTATCCTCTTTTTCATAAAATATGTATTACTTATTACCAAACCTCTTTCTACACATAGCTCAATTAATGGCTCCCCATTTACATTTAACCCTGGCACCCCAAATTTACCTACTACTCCATCCACAACATTTTTACCCACTTTAGCATTAAGATCCCCAACCACAATTACTCTCTCATATATATATATATATATGTTATGATACTCTCTCATCAGGCTAGGATCTCCATTTCTAGAATGTTATGACTGAACTGTCATTTTATATATTATATATATATATATATATATATATATATATATATATATATATATATATATATATATATATATATTTATTAACACGTCGGCCGTTTCCCACCGAGGCAGGATGACCCAAAAAGAAAAAAAGAAACTTTCATTATTCAACACCTTCACCGTCACTCATACATAATCACTGTCTTTGCAGAGGTGCTCGGATACGACAGCTTAAACGTCCCTCCAGGACTCAGGTCCGGCTAACCGTTTTCCCTGAATCCCTTCACAAAATATTACCCTGCTCACACTCCAACAGCTCGTCAGGTCCCAAAAAACATTCACCTCCATTCACTCATATCCAACACGATCATGCACGCTTGCTGGAGATCCGTCTGTAAAAACTTGCATTTGTGGTCACAGTGGTGCCTATGCTAACCTTCCTATGGTGTTTAAATATACCTAGTTGGATGAATTTTATTGTAGCCAGCTGGCCCAGTGGCTAAAGCGTCGGTCTGAAGTTTTATGACACTGATCACGAGTTCTACTCCTACCCGTGATATGGTTTGCTTGCTGGAAATCCAAGCCCCTCGCCCAAAAAACCTCCTTTACCCCCTCCCTCCAACCTTTTCGAGGACGACCCCTACCCCGTCTTCCTTTCCCTACAGATTTACACGCTCTCCAAGTCATTCTACTTTGTTCCATTCTCTCTAAATGACCAAACCACCTCAACAACCCCTCTTCAGCCCTCTGACAAATACTTTTAGTAACTCCACACCTTCTCCTAATTTCCATACTCCGAATTTTCTGCATAATATTTACACCACACATTGCCCTTAGACAGGACATCTCCACTTCCTTCAGCCTCTTCCTCGCTGCAGCATTTACAACCAATGCTTCACACCCATATAAGAGTGTTGGTACCACTATACTCTCGTACATTCCCTTCTTTGCCTCCATGGACAACATTTTTTGTCTCCACAGATACCTCAACGCACCACTCACTTTTTTTCCTTCATCAATTCTATGGTTAACCTCATCCTTCATAAAGCCATCCGCTGACACTTCAACTCCCAAATATCTGAAAACATTCACTTCTTCCATAATCCCTCCCTCCAATGTGATATCCAATTTTTCTTTATCTAAATCGTTTGATACCCTCATTACCTTACTCTTATCTATATTCACTTTCAACCTGTACACAACCTCCCAAGCTCGTCCACTAACCTAACTCGATATATTTGGAGACTCAAGTGGTTCATGGTAACCCTCAATGGTGTTGAGGATTTGTTAACCACTTACACAAAGCATCAAATGTGATAAACCAGCAGACAATAACAATGTCCTGGGACCAACAATAGGCAGAACACGTAGCCATAACTTTAAAGAAACAACACTGAATAGATATTTTAAAATATTTCTTAACGAGTACAGTAGATGTGTGAACTGAGTTGGAGAATAATAATGACGGAAGACGTGACATCACCAGTATGAGCTTCATTTCTTTAATTAGTAACAGGAAAAACATGACAGTCATTTCAGAGTCAGAGAAGTTTCAGTGACGGATATTTGCAATAACTTTCACCATATACAGAATTAAAGACGTGGCACTAGAGAAACAGGGCCAAGTAATGAATACACCCAGGAAACATGAGTGCCATAAACAGAATTAAGAATATTCAATATCCTATGGAAAAACTGAGTTTACCGAATAACTGCCTTTTGCAGGAGAGAGAGGGAAGTTGGAGGAGTGTTGCAACGCCTGCCGCACCTTCACTCTAAAACCTTAATTATAAGGCTAATTAGTCGTAAGGCATTAATAGGCTAATACCCAGTCTAGAGTATAGTTACATAGCTAGGCTAGGAATGTAAGTTAAGTAGCTTAGCATGTTCGAAGTCTTTCGCTATAGGCCTATAACTTTAGCAACACTTGAGGGCCAGGCAGTTAAGTGAGGCATTACAGGCCCCTGGCTGCCTTCAAGACGGAGCTGGACAGATATTTAAAATCGGTGCCGGATCAGCCGGGCTGTGGTTCGTACGTTGGACTACGTGCGGTCAGCAGTAACAGCCTAGTTGATCAGGCCCTGATCCACCGGGAGGCCTGGTCGTGGACCGGGCCGCGGGGGCGTTGATCCCCGGAATACCCTCCAGGTAGACTCCAGGTAGACTCCAGGTAGGCATCACTACAAAGTTGTCGAACAGTTGACGTACACTGTCACCTCGGTCTTGAAAGCAGTGTGTGTGTTCAGCGACTCCTCACTGGTATTTCTCGGGGATTGTAGAATGACGTCATAACCAGTTACCCCAGCAGACTTCACACAGTCACCTCTCATTATCAAGTACTAGATATACGCTTTCTTTAAGTCAGTTAGTGCCATGTTGTGGGTCTCATCAATGGAGCAGAACTTTCTGGAAACACCGGAATATCGCCTACACCCCGGTAAGTCACAGCCTTTGTCTTTAGAGGTGAATCCCATGTTAGCGAGCTATGAGATGGCTATAGTACTTAAGAGTGGATTTAATAAACGATCTGACTGATATGTTAACTAAGTGGTCGTCAGTCACGATAGAACACCTGTGTTCAAAACACCCAGTGTTTCTACCGGTGGTTTAAACAGTAAGCTGTGGTAGACACCAAACATCCAGTGTTTGTACCGGTGGTTTAGACAGTAGGCTGTGGTAGACACCAAACATCCAGTGTTTGTAACGGTGGTTTAGACAGTAAGCTGTGGTAGATACCAAACATCCAGTGTTTGTACCGGTGGTTTAGACAGTAAGCTGTGGTAGACACCAAACATCCAGTGTTTGTAACGGTGGTTTAGACAGTAAGCTGTGGTAGACACCAAACACCCAGTGTTTGTAACGGTGGTTTAGACAGTAAGCTGTGGTAGACACCAAACACCCAGTGTTTGTAACGGTGGTTTAGACAGTAAGCTGTGGTAGACACCAAACACCCAGTGTTTGTACCGGTGGTTTAGATAGTAAGCTGTGGTAGACACCAAACACCCAGTGTTTGTACCGGTGGTTTAGACAGTAAGCTGTGGTAGACACCAAACATCCAGTGTTTGTAACGGTGGTTTAGACAGTAAGCTGTGGTAGATACCAAACATCCAGTGTTTGTACCGGTGGTTTAGATAGTAAGCTGTGGTAGACACCAAACATCCAGTGTTTGTACCGGTGGTTTAGACAGTAAGCTGTGGTAGACACCAAACATCCAGTGTTTGTAACGGTGGTTTAGACAGTAAGCTGTGGTAGACACCAAACATCCAGTGTTTGTAACGGTGGTTTAGACAGTAAGCTGTGGTAGACACCAAACATCCAGTGTTTGTACCGGTGGTTTAGACAGTAAGCTGTGGTAGACACCAAACATCCAGTGTTTGTAACGGTGGTTTAGACAGTAAGCTGTGGTAGACACCAAACATCCAGTGTTTGTACCGGTGGTTTAGACAGTAAGCTGTGGTAGACACCAAACATCCAGTGTTTGCAACGGTTTAGACAGTAAGCTGTGGTAGACACCAAACACCCAGTGTTTGTAACGGTGGTTTAGACAGTAAGCTGTGGTAGACACCAAACACCCAGTGTTTGTACCGGTGGTTTAGACAGTAAGCTGTGGTAGACACCAAACATCCAGTGTTTGTAACGGTGGTTTAGACAGTAAGCTGTGGTAGATACCAAACATCCAGTGTTTGTACCGGTGGTTTAGATAGTAAGCTGTGGTAGACACCAAACATCCAGTGTTTGTACCGGTGGTTTAGACAGTAAGCTGTGGTAGACACCAAACATCCAGTGTTTGTAACGGTGGTTTAGACAGTAAGCTGTGGTAGACACCAAACATCCAGTGTTTGTAACGGTGGTTTAGACAGTAAGCTGTGGTAGACACCAAACATCCAGTGTTTGTACCGGTGGTTTAGACAGTAAGCTGTGGTGGACACCAAACATCCAGCAAGGTTGTACTCTTCTATCAAATGGTTATGAAATGGAAACTTGTTGATTATTTCCCCCCTCTGACAAAATTACTGATGTTTTCTTTCAGTCTCATGAACATGTAAGACGAGAAGTAAATCTTACAAACTTCTGTTTACATTCAATATACACATACCTTTACTGTCCTTCTTAATAGTTCTTAATCCTGTGATATTCCTTTTCAATCTAGGAGGCCTAGTCTCAGACCTGGCCGTGGTGAGGCCTAGTCTCAGACCTGGCCGTGGTGAGGCCTAGTCTCAGACCTGGCCGTGGTGAGGCCTAGTCTCAGACACCTGGCCGTGGTGAGGCCTAGTCTCAGACCTGGCCGTGGTGAGTAGTCTCAGACCTGGCCGTGGTGAGGCCTAGTCTCAGACACCTGGCCGTGGTGAGGCCTAGTCTCATACCTGGCCGTGGTGAGGCCTAGTCTCAGACCTGGAAGTGGTAAGACCTAGTCTCAGACCTGGCCGTGGTGAGGCCTAGTCTCAGACCTGGCCGTGGTGAGGCCTAGTCTCAGACCTGGCCGTGGTGAGGCCTAGTCTCAGACCTGGCCGTGGTGAGGCCTAGTCTCAGACACCTGGCCGTGGTGAGGCCTAGTCTCAGACCTGGCCGTGGTGAGGCCTAGTCTCAGACCTGGCCGTGGTGAGGCCTAGTCTCAGACACCTGGCCGTGGTGAGGCCTAGTCTCATACCTGGCCGTGGTGAGGCCTAGTCTCAGACCTGGCCGTGGTGAGGCCTAGTCTCAGACCTGGCCGTGGTGAGGCCTAGTCTCAGACACCTGGCCGTGGTGAGGCCTAGTCTCAGACACCTGGCCGTGGTGAGGCCTAGTCTCATACCTGGCCGTGGTGAGGCCTAGTCTCAGACCTGGCCGTGGTCAGGCCTAGTCTCAGACCTGGCCGTGGTGAGGCCTAGTCTCAGACCTGACCGTGGTGAGGCCTAGTCTCAGACCTGACCGTGGTGAGTCCTAGTCTCAGACCTGGCAGTGGTGAGGCCTAGTCTCAGACCTGGCCGTGGTGAGGCCTAGTCTCAGACCTGACCGTGGTGAGGCCTAGTCTCAGGCCTGGCCGTGGTGAACATAATCCCCAAATTAATAACACACACATTGTTGGAACAAAGCCGCTGTCAAGAGGAAACTGGAAAAACTAGCAAAACAAAAATCTTATCAGCAAGGGTGTAATAATATATATAACCAGCAACACCTTAATTGTTTAGGGAGTCAAGAAAGAAGCAACAACTTAATTGTTTAGGGAGTCAAGAAAGAAGCAACAACTTAATTGTTTAGGGAGTCAAGAAAGAAGCAACAACTTAATTGTTTAGAGAGTCAAGAAAGAAGCAATAACTTAATTGTTTAGGGAGTCAAGAAAGAAGCAATAACTTAATTGTTTAGGGAGTCAAGAAAGAAGCAATAACTTAATTGTTTAGGGAGTCAAGAAAGAAGCAACAACTTAATTGTTTAGGGAGTCAAGAAAGAAGCAACAACTTAATTGTTTAGGGAGTCAAGAAAGAAGCAACAACTTAATTGTTTAGGGAGTCAAGAGAGAAGCAACAACTTAATTGTTTAGGGAGTCAAGAAAGAAGCAACACCTTAATTGTTTAGGGAGTCAAGAAAGAAGCAACAACTTAATTGTTTAGGGAGTCAAGAAAGAAGCAACAACTTAATTGTTTAGGGAGTCAAGAAAGAAGCAACAACTTAATTGTTTAGGGAGTCAAGAAAGAAGCAACACCTTAATTGTTTAGGGAGTCAAGAAAGAAGCAACAACTTAATTGTTTAGGGAGTCAAGAATGAAGCAACAACTTAATTGTTTAGGGAGTCAAGAAAGAAGCAACAACTTAATTGTTTAGAGAGTCAAGAAAGAAGCAATAACTTAATTGTTTAGGGAGTCAAGAAAGAAGCAATAACTTAATTGTTTAGGGAGTCAAGAAAGAAGCAATAACTTAATTGTTTAGGGAGTCAAGAAAGAAGCAACAACTTAATTGTTTAGGGAGTCAAGAAAGAAGCAACAACTTAATTGTTTAGGGAGTCAAGAAAGAAGCAACAACTTAATTGTTTAGGGAGTCAAGAAAGAAGCAACAACTTAATTGTTTAGGGAGTCAAGAAAGAAGCAACAACTTAATTGTTTAGGGAGTCAAGAAAGAAGCAACAACTTAATTGTTTAGGGAGTCAAGAAAGAAGCAACAACTTAATTGTTTAGGGAGTCAAGAAAGAAGCAACAACTTAATTGTTTAGGGAGTCAAGAAAAAAGTGTAGTCTTACACAAGAGGAAACTGGACAAATATCTTCACCAGGTGCCAGATCAACCAGGCTGTGATGGATATGTGGGGCAGCGGGCCTCCAGCAGCAACAGCCTGGTTGACCAGGCAAGCACCAGACGAGCCTGGCCCATGGCCGGGCTCAGAGAGTAGATACTCTCGAAACTCTTCAAAGGTTCAAAGGTACACAGGTAAGGTTCGTCAGGAAACAGGACAAGTGTTTCCTGACGCGGGTCTTAGTCAGATGATGACCCGCCGTTGGAGCTTTTGGTCATCTGACCGAGGCCTTCCGCTGGCTTACCCCTCCACCCCTTTATGGTGAGTTATAGAGGTGTGGGCTGGAGTGACAGTCGTCACCACATACACAGGTTGTTAAGTACAAGTGAGAGAACCAGCCGCACACAGTTAATTACAGACACACACACATTGGTGCCAATCAGTGTCAGCGGGGTGGCACTCATCACCTCCCACTAATGAACGATATATCACTTCATTATTAAACCATCCAGGGACACACATTAACCTAATGAAACACCATTTATCAGAGGTTATACACAGAACACATCCATGACCTGTTTCCAGAGTCGTCCTACTCTCGCAGACCAACCTGGGTCCAGGATTTTCTGTTGCTCCCTGGTCAACCAGGCTATTCTTATTGGTGGCCCACTGGTTCTCATATCCATCACAGCCTGGTTGATCTGCCCCCCCCCCTCTCTCTAGGAGATTTGTAGGATAATCTAGTCATACGGCTAGGAAAACAGACAAGGGGGAGGAAGGGGGGTTTCGGTATGTTAAAAGAGCCGCTCATATGCGCCGAGTCACTTAATACCACTAATGATGTAGTCGAAGCTCTGGTAGTTAAAACAGAATCAAAAGCTAGTAATTGTAATTGTATATAAACTACCAGATGCAGCTTCCCAGCTGTTCAAAGACCAACTATTGAAAACTGAGTACTGTCTCGAAAACGTATCAAACCTAACCACGAATATCCTATTGCTTGGAGACTTCAAATGAAGAAACCTAATATGGAAGAATGTGGCAAAGACTGTAGTAACAGAAAAAATACCCAGGACCTAGTCTAGAAGAACACAACTGGGCTACTAAGACTGCAAAAAATTCGCCTTATGTCAGCAAATAGCAGAATCGACATACTTTTATCTCTAGATATACCTTTGAAGGATTTGGAAAGCTTCTTACTCCGGGAGCCCGGTCCTGGGCCAGGCTTGCCTGGTCAACCAGGATGTTGCTGCTGGCGGCCCGCTGGCCCACATATCCATTTTACCGTAGTTGATCTGACACTTGGGGGAGGTACTTGTCTGGATTCCTATTAAAGACTTCTACACTTTTTCCAGCAGTGTTTCTAATATCTTCTGGAAAGATGTTACACAGTCTGGGACAAAGGATGTTCATATAATGTTTTCTTATTGTGTCCACGGCCCTTCTATGGGATCCTTTTACACTCCCTCCCATGTCCCTCACTCCAGAGGCGTCAGGCAAAAGAGTGCAACAGGCAAGTGAAGTAGTAGCAGCAGCAACACACACAGCAAGAGGCATTCTTGAGCTTCCCCAGCGCTGGGGCTTAATGCCCAAAGCTGGGGTGTGACTCCAAAAGGATCCTGTAGTGCCTACTGCCTTTGCACCTCCTGACATCGTCTGCTGCTATGCAGCTGCCACACCCTTCGAGACCAGTGTGGGCAGGGTTTGTGGCAGGCCAAGGTGCCTAGCTTCTCCCTCCGAGCCCCATGGGGGCGGGGAATGGGGATAGGCCTGAGGACAGCTGGTCCCAGAAGATGAGGTACTTGTACCTCCTCCCATGGAGGACACTGGTCTGAAACACTCCCACGACAGGGCCGGGCCGGGCGATTATACCGGCGAATCTACAACAACAGAGGCGTCAGGTCTATGGCTAATGCTGGATTTTGCTCTATTTATAATTACTCGTTGTATTATATCTGCCAGGAAGTTGAAAACCCCTGTGTCTCCTCCTCCGTTATGCCTATCGTCCTCATTTTGTGTGCATGATTGCATTTATTAAAACGCCATTGCAAAATCCATGTATACCATGCTGGTTTGAGTTATGCAGATTGTGCTGTTCCATTAAATTTGTAATAAGGTATTTTATCACACGAAGGTTTTTATGATGTGGGACGTTAGGGCTACTGCTCTGTAATTTTTGGCTAGCGCTCTACTGCCTTCACTAAGAATCAATGTCCACGCTCTTTAAGGTCTCTGGTATTTCACCTAGATCTTAGGCTCTGGTCCAGGTGCTGAATGAGAGGGCATTTTTTTCTACTTTTTTTTCGAATTCGATAGGACTTGTGCTTACGTCAGTTATTTGATCTGCATGGCTTTCTGAAGGGATGAAAATGTCTTTCTCCACCCTGCTTTCATTTGTGTGATGCTGAACATGGACTCGTATTGAACTTATAGAATTTCACTCATTTCTGTCCATCGTCAGTGTATGAACCTCCTGTGATTAATGGTCCAATTGTACAGGTAGTTTATAACTTGGATTTGCATATGTATAGAAATATTTAGCGTTTCTGCAATATCTTGGATGGATTTTTGTGCCCTTTTTTCTTTTGTCCGATGCGACAGCTTAAGTTTTGTTCTATCTTGGTTTTCTCTCGGCTAAGATTATCTTTCCCTCGTTGTGATATATTTAAGTAATTCAGTAACAAGTGTGACATAAGTTTCTAATGGCGTTAATATCATCACTAGCGATTTGAAGCCAATCAGAAGACATTCACAAGGTATTACGTAAAAACTAATATCACAATTTCGTCAATAAAAATGGCAAATTGGTATCTACATATCCGAAACTAATCCGAACTCTTGGTTATGAAACCTTAAAGGCAGTTATAAGAGGCTTCTCTGGTTATCTTGCAGAGACCAGATCCGCTAACCTCGCACATCATAAAAGCGTGATGAGATGCCAAATTAAAAGTTTTATGGAGCAGCACAACGTACACAACCCATAGCAGCATAGATTTAGAGCGGGAAGATCATGCTTGTCACAGCTGAACCATAATCACAGGATTGTGGAGGCTATGGGGAAAAAATGAAACAAGTTGTGGTATACACGGATTTCGTAAAGGCATCTGACAAATGCGCCCATGGTGAGAGTGAACATAAACTGAGGGTGAGAGGTTCAGCAGGGAAAGTAGTCGAATGGATATTCAATTTTCTGACAAGCAGAACACAAGAGTTGTGGTAAATCAAGCAAAATTTAGCAAGCAAAGAATAAAGCTCAGTGCCCGAAGGAACGGTTCTTAATAGTCTTTACTGTTTCTGTCATAACAGTAATAGATTAAAACAGGCCAATGTAACTGACGTGTATAGTATGTAAAGTAATGGAGATTATCAGAAGAGTGGTGGAGCACACAGAAAAGAGTGGGTTTATACATGACAACCAGCAGGGATGGAAAATCCCGTGTCGCAAACCTACTGGAGTTCTTCGACAAGGTAACAAAAGACAGGAGAGAGAGGGATAAGCAGATTGCATTTTACTGGAGTGTAAGAAGGCTTCTGACACAGTACCACACATGAGACTGGTACATAAGCTAGAGGAGCAGGCAGGAATAACAGGAAAAGCACTGCAATGGATCCAGTGCGCTTGAGAGGAATGGGTGCATGTGACGAGTGGGGTTCCACAACGATGAATCCTAGGGATGGTGCTGTTTCTTGTATACGTGAATGACATAACAGAAGGAATAGTCAGAGGTATCCCTGTTCGCAGACAACGTTGTTCCAGAATAAACAACCTACTGGAAGACTAGCTAGATGGTCCTTAACTATCCAAGAGTTCAACCCTACCTTTGAACATTTACCTGGCAAGTCAAATGTAGTTGCAGATGCTTTATCGCGTCATGTTAGCGTAGTAACTGCTGATCCTCCGTTTAGTGCTGAGGATGTAAAGGATGCCCAAAGAACAGACCCCTTGTGGTCTGGTGTGACTCGCTTCCTGCTACAGGAAGACCTTATTCTTACTGTGAAGCCACCAGCACCTATCAGTGACTTTGTTATGAATCAAGAATTACTGTATCGCGTAACCAAGCTGGGAACGCCTAGTAGACGGGTACACCAGTTAGTAATTCCTCAGTCACTAGTAAAAGTAGCTTTACAGCTAATTCACGATGCACCAGGTGTTGCACACCCTGGTATTTACCGTTCGATTAAACAAGCAAGATTGAAGTACTTTTGGCCTCGTATGGCAACTGATATTACCGAGTATGTTAAGAAGTGTAGTGTTTGTATGAAACACAAGGGTAATATCAACGGTCCCAATCCTATCCAGATGTATCCCACTACTAGTGAGCCATGGGAAAGAGTTGCAATAGATCTGCTAACTAATTTTCAATGTACAACGCAAGGCAATAAACATCTGTGTGTGATGGTCGATCATTTCACCAGATATTGTGAGTTAGTTCCTATTCCAGACAAGACTGCTGAGACAGTAGCTAAAGTGTTTAAGGAACGTATAATCTGCAGACATACCACTCCTAAGTCCCTCATAACAGATAATGGAGGTGAATTTTGTAATGAGATCCTAGAAAACTTATGTATACTATACAAGATTACAAAATCAACCATTGTTCCGCACCATCCTGCCAGTAATGGTTTAGCAGAAAGAACGAATAAGAAAGTCCTTGACGTCTTGAGAGCTACCATCAATCCCAATAGTGTAACCTGGGATGAAGTTATACCTGATGTTCAATGTGCTATAAATTCTGCTTTCAATGCTTCTATAGGTGATACGCCGCATTACGCCTTGTATGGTGTTGACAAGCGTTTGCCTTATGAGTTGTTATATTCTAATCCAAAACCGTCGTATAACCCTGATGATTTCATAGCAACTCGTACCAGCCAAGCTCAGAGTGTTTTCAGAAGAATACGTGAAACACTTCATAAGTCAACAGCAGAATTTACTAAAGTAACTAATACTAAAGCCAAACCGACTAAAGTTCAAGTAGGGTCCAGAGTCATGTTGTTCAACTTTAACAAAACGTCAGCAATGCCAAAACTTGATCAAAAGTTCGTTGGTCCTTATAGAGTAGTCGAACATATTAACGGCAATAAGTATAAAGTTAGAGAAATTAGTACGGGTCAGTTTAAAGAATCGCATTTAGATCATATGAAGTTAGTATGCGATGATGATGACGAAGTCCCTGTCACCCCTAATAATCAGACAAGTGAGACAGAATCTGATAATTCTCCTGTTGCTGTACCTCTACCTCTAATGATCAGTCAGATCAACTTGAATGTCGTTATTCCCTACGTACACGCCAAGTGTTGAGAAGTCCTCAAGTATCATTTGTAGATACCAGTGTAGATCCTCCTCAATCAGAAGTTGAGTTACCTATTGTAACAGAGTTTGATCCACCCATAGATGATAATTATACAGCCTATATCAATCTCACCCTAGCAGAGTTGGGGTTAAATGTAAATAACTTGTATAGATAAATATGTAGTAAGCGTTTAACTGTGTGTTATAATATCTACTTAGTATTACTCAAATTTTTTTTTTTGTGTGTTCACGTTCTCTCCGAGTTCTGAGAATTAACAGTATAGATTTGTGTGCACCAGATCTACCTTGTCTGTTAATCACTACCTTCTTGTAAATATATTTCCTCAGAATTCGTAGATCACATGAAGACAGTTCGATCGAACAAATTATTTTTTTTTATCTCTTTTATCATGATTTTTCTAGAATGAGCTCATTTAATTAATTCCTATGTATCATGATGCATCATATAGTAATGTAGATTGTTCTGTCACGATAATATCCATGTGAAGTATAATGTTCAACTGTTGTGTACTTTGACATTGTATAGAATCAGCTGAGAGTTGTTGCCTGTTGCCCTTAGTTTGTATAGTTGTATGTCGAGACGCCATACGTAGCATGCCCGAGCTGTACGGGTTGTACTTATAACGGCTGCATCACGGCTGTTCACGTGATTTCCAACCTCTGCCCATGTGATCTGGCATTAGCCAATGATAGGCCTGCCTTTTGAATGCCTCAGCGAAAGGCGGCCTAGAAGCCTCAGTTACCATCGAGACTCAGTGCAGGACAGACGGACACAGGCATAGGCTCTCAGCTCCCATATATCCAACGCCTCATTAAACGCTACCAAAACCCAAGCTCATCGTCTGTTAATATTACCAAATCTATGAAAAGAACCCCACAACACAAAAGTGCAGAGGTTTGCAACGAGACTAGTCTCGGAGCTAAGAGTTATGAGAGGTTAAGGGAACTCAACCTGACGACACTGGAGGATGGTAACGACCTACAAAATATTAAGAGGAATTGATAAGGTGAACAGGGCGAGAATGTTTCAGAGATGGGAGTCAGAAACAAGAGGACACAACTGCAAGTTGAAAACTCATCTGAGTTAAGAAGTGTAGATGAAAGGACTGATTACAACGACTCCAGGCTGAGGGACTGATTACAACGACTCCAGGCTGAGGGACTGATTACAACGACTCCAGGCTGAGGGACTGATTACAACGACTCCAGGCTGAGGGACTGATTACAACGACTCCAGGCTGAGGGACTGATTACAACGACTCCAGGCTGAGGGACCGATTACAACGACTCCAGGCTGAGGGACCGATTACAACGACTCCAGGCTGAGGGACTGATTACAACGACTCCAGGCTGAGGGACTGATTACAACGACTCCAGACTGAGGGACTGATTACAACGACTCCAGGCTGAGGGACTGATTACAACGACTCCAGGCTGATGGACTGATTACAACGACTCAGGCTGAGGGACCGATTACAACGACTCCAGGCTGGGACTGATTACAACGACTCCAGGCTGAGGGACTGATTACAACGACTCCAGGCTGAGGGACTGATTACAACGACTCCAGGCTGAGGGACTGATTACAACGACTCCAGGCTGATGGACTGATTACAACGACTCCAGGCTGAGGGACTGATTACAACGACTCCAGGCTGAGGGACTGATTACAACAACTCCAGGCTGAGGGACTGATTACCTCAAACTCCTCCTGATCTTCACCATTCATTGTATAGGACTCGTGAAGCCACTGCGTAGCGAAACGTTTCCTGAAAGAGACCCAAATGCTGCACATGTGTCTAATTCATCATGTTAGGAAGAATTTCTTCAGCCTTAGGATTGTCAAGATGTGGAACAATCTGGAAAGTGATGTAGTTGGGATCCACACATAGCTTTAAGACGTACGATATGGATACCAGCGAAGAAGCGCGGCCAGGAGCTGTGAATCGACCCCTACAACCATATATAGGGACACACATCAGCGAACGCCAAATTTCCATAGAAGTGAGAGAGTATTGAGCGTGAGCGTAGAGGTCAATAACGTCACACAGGTCGATCGATACCTTGGTCCTTTCCTGTGTGTATGTCAGGCAGGGCAGGAAGGGGGAGGAAGGCAGAGGGGGAGGGAAGGGGATCAAATTAGGTAGTAGGGGGTCATGGAGGAGGGGTCAGAGAGGGAAGTAGGGGTCAGGGTGGGTGGTAGGGGTCCGGATAAGTGGTAGGGGTCAGGGTGGCTAGTAGGGGTCAGGGTGGCTGGTAGGTGGGTCATGGTGGCTGGTAGGGGGATAAGTGTGGGTGATAGGGGGGCAGAGTGGGTGGTAGGGGGCCAGGAAGAGTGGTAGGGGTAGGATGAGTAGTAGGGGTCAGGATGGGCGGTAGGGGGTCAGGATGGGCGGTAGGGTCAGGATGGGCGGTAGGGTCAGGAGAGGTGGTAGGAAGGTCAGTGGGGGTGGTAAGAGGTCAGTGGGGGTGGTAGGAGCACTGGGCACAGCAGTTCAAGACGAGACATTAAGGAGACAGGTTAGGCTCTGATGCTCTCCCATATTTTACTATTAATATACATTACAAGCCATACAGGATATTGCAAGAAACCCAAAATATTTCTACTCCTATGCAAAATCCAAGCTAAGAACTACCTGTAGAATTGGACCATTATTGAGAGGAGATTCGTATACGGACGATGAACAGGAAATGAGTGAAATTCTAAAAGAACAGTATGAGTCAGTGTTCAGCAACCCACTAAATGACAGCAAGGTAGAAAATGCAGAAATATTTTTCACTCCAGCAGAAGGCTGCGCAGACCACCTAACCGACATTAGTACAAATCCCATAGATTTCGAAAAAGAAATGGCCAACATGCCCACTCACTCAGCACCTGGACCAGATTCATGGAATGCTTTATTTATAAAGCAGTGCAAAGTACCATTAGCAAGAGCCCTTAGTATTCTGTGGAGAAAGAGCTTAGATCTAGGTGAAATTCCAGAGGCCTTAAAGAGTGCAGACATAGCTCCTTTGCATAAGGGAGGTAGTAGAGCACTAGCTAAAAATTACAGACCAGTAGCCCTCACTTCTCACATCATAAAAATCTTTGAAAGAGTGATGAGACGGCAGATTACAAAGTTCATGGACCAGCACAACCAACATAACCCGAACCAGCATGGCTTTAGAGCGGGTCGATCATGCCTGTCACAGCTGCTGAACCATTATGACAGAATTACGGAGGCATTGGAGGACGACCAAAACGCAGATGTGATTTACACAGATTTTGCAAAGGCGTTTGACAAATGCGATCATGGAGTGATAGCGCACAAAATGAGGGCCATAGGCATTACGGAGAAGGTAGGCAGATGGATTTTTGAGTTCCTAACACAAAGAACACAAAAAGTAGTAGTGAACAGGGCAAGATCCAGCATCAGCGAGGTCAAAGCTCAGTGCCCCAAGGCACTGTCCTGGCACCTCTGCTATTTCTCATCCTCATAGCAGACATAGATAAAAACACCCAGCACACTTTTGTATCATCATTTGCAGATGACACTAAAATAAGCATGAAAGTCACTACGGTAGAGGACACTGAAAAATTACAGGAGGACATAAGCAAGGTCTTCCAATGGGCAGTGGAGAACAACATGACGTTCAATGGTGATAAGTTTCAGCTGCTTAGGTATGGAAAAATGAAGAACTCAAAAGGAACACTATATACAAAACGCAAGAGGGTCACCACATAGAACGAAAGGAACACGTAAAGGACTTGGGAATAATTATGTCTGCTGATCTGTCGTTTAAAGACCATAACAAGACAAAGATCACAACAGCCAGGAAGATGACGGGGTGGGTATTGAGAACTTTCAAAACAAGGGAAATAATGCCGATGGTGACACTATTCAAATCGCTAGTGCTCCCTCACTTAGAATACTGCTCAGTGCTGACGGCCCCGTTTAGGGCAGGAGAAATAGCAGAGCTGGAACAAATCCAGAGATCGTTTACGGCTCACATTGAGCCATTGAAACATCTAAATTATTGGGAACGCCTTCAAGTCTTGAACATGTACTCATTGGAGCGGAGGAGAGAGAGATACATGATAATATATACATGGAAAGTACTTGAGGGCCTGGTCCCAAATCTGCACACTGCCATAACAACATACTGGAGTGAGAGATATGGGAGAAAGTGTAAAATAAACCCAGTGAGGAGCAGGGGTGCGGTGGGGACAATACGGGAGCACTGTATTAACATCCGGGGTCCCAGACTATTCAACATCTTACCAGAAGATATCCGAAACACGGCTGGAACCAGTGTAGAAGCCTTCAAGAGGAAACTGGACAAATATCTTCACCAGGTGCCAGATCAACCAGGCTGTGATGGATATGTGGGGCAGCGGGCCTCCAGCAGCAACAGCCTGGTTGACCAGGCAAGCACCAGACGAGCCTGGCCCATGGCCGGGCTCAGAGAGTAGATACTCTCGAAACTCTTCAAAGGTATATCAAAGGTATATCCTACGTGTGTGTATCTACCCAGATCCATGTTCGAACCCCATACGACAATGACAGCAGGTGACCCTTGCAACAATGACAGGTGACCCAACAATGACAGCAGGTGACGCTCCCAACAATGACAGCAGGTGACTCTCCCAACAATGACAGCAGGTGACTCTCCCAACAATGACAGCAGGTGACTCTCCCAACAATGACAGCAAGTGACCCATCAATGACAGCAGGTGACCCAACAATGACAGCAGGTGACCCAACAATAACAGCAGGTGACCTTGCACCTAACATTTACCACCTGCAGTCAAGATTATAATGTATAGTTCATTAAATAACCGCTGTACTCCTCAATATAATATCCACCACTCGTCCCAAGAGCTTCTCAGAAGAAACACCAAACTTTCCACACATCTTCCCAGGAAAATTGGCCTATGCTAAGCAGGCAAAACTCTCACTCAATTATTTCCGCTTATCTCGTCCAACCCACCAAATCAGCAACACTAACCACGTCCCTGCTCGCATTGTTGCACTAATTAAATAAATTAGCATATTTCTGCCTCCTGTTGCTTCCCTTCATAATGCCATTTGTGATAACGCAGGACCAGTTATTGTGACACGATTACGTTGTGAAATGAGTGGAAACATATACGTGGAAAGTACTTGAGAGCCTCTGGTCCCAAATTTATAAACTGCCATAACTTACTGGAGAGAGCGAGATGAAAGAATGTGAAGAATAAACCGCTTGAAACGCAGGGGCGCTGTGGGCATAATAATAGAACAGTGTATCAACATACGTGGTCCCAGATTTTTAATATCTTGCCAGAAGATATCAGAAACACTGCTGGAACAAGTGTAGAAAACTTTAGAAGGAATCTAGATTTCCTCCGACAAGTACCGGATCAACCTGGCTGTGACGAATATGTGGACCAGCAGCAACAGCCTGGTTAAGCAGGCAAGCACCAGACAAACCTGGCACACGTCCGGGTTGTGAGACTAGGGAAAACTCTGGAAAACCCTTCAAAAGTATATCTGTGGCTGCCCACGACAACTTTCCCCACTGTCAGCAAGCTAACTCAATCAGCGACGGGGGTCTGCCTAATGCAAAAATAACACGCTATCTCCCGCTATCTGGAAGAAAATACTAAGGCATAGTGTTCAATTTGGCTCGTAACCTGCAAAGTTGATACTCAACTTACAAGGTTCACTTATATCTAAAAGGGTAACTACCTTCACAGTCACCCACACTTGTAATTACCTTCACAGTCACCCACACTTGTAACTACCTTCACAGTCACCCACACTTGTAATTACCTTCACAGTCACCCACACTTGTAACTACCTTCACAGTCACCCACACTTGTAACTACCTTCACAGTCACCCACACTTGTAACTACCTTCACAGTCACCCACACTTGTAACTACCTTCACAGTCACCCACACTTGTAACTACCTTCACAGTCACCCACACTTGTAACTACCTTCACAGTCACCCACACTTGTAACTACCTTCACAGTCACCCACACTTGTAACTACCTTCACAGTCACCCACACTTGTAACTACCTTCACAGTCACCCACACTTGTAACTACCTTCACAGTCACCCACACTTGTAACTACCTTCACAGTCACCCACACTTGTAACTACTTTCACAGTCACCCACACTTGTAACTACCTTCACAGTCACCCACACTTGTAACTACCTTCACAGTCACCCACACTTGTAACTACCTTCATAGTCACTCACGCTTGTAAGTACCTTCTTGGAGCCCCATACTTGTAACTATTAAAACAGACACCCCACACTTAAGACAACCATGACCACGAAATATCCATGACACTGGGAGATCAAGCCACACAGTAGGATCGGTTAGTAAGGTAAAAACTAGTTTACATGTAACGAGTGACTTAACACAACAACGACACAAAAAAAAAACCAGAAAATCAAAATATACTTATAGACTAACCACCGGAATGAGCTAGAAGATTACTTTGCAAATCCAGATACACAAAATTGTTTTTGATTAATTATACCCACACCATACACTGTTAAACCATACCACACACTGATACACCCACACCACACAGTTACACCCATACCACACACTTACACCCACACCAGTTACACCCACACCACAGTTACACCCACACCACACACTGTTAGACAAAGTTACACCACCACCACACAGTTACACCATACCACACACTGTTACACCCACACCACACACTGTTAAACCATACCACACACTGCTACACTCACACCACACACTGTTAAACCATACCACACACTGTTGCACACACACCACACACTGTTAAACCATACCACACACTGTTGCACCCACACCACACACTGTTAAACCATACCACACACTGCTACACCCACACCACACACTGTTAAACCATACCACACACTGTTAAACCATACCACACACTGCTACACTCACACCACACACAGTTACACCATACCACACACTGTTAAACCATAACCGCACACTGTTAGACCAACAGTTACACCAACACCACACACTGTTACACCAAGAGCACATACTGTTACACAGACACCACACAGTTAGACAAAGTTAAACCCACACCACACATGGTTACACCAACATAACATACTGTTACACCAACACCACACATTGTTACAACAATACCACACACTCTTACATCACCGCCACACACAGTTACACCCACTACACATACTGTTGCACATTTGTGACGTGTTGATGTATCACAACACAGTTACACCACGTCTGTGGTGTTGGTATATCACACAACACAACTACACCACGTGTGTGGTGTTGGTATATCACACAACACAACTACACCACGTGTGTGGTGTTGGTATATCACACAACTACACCACGTGTGTGGTGTTGGTATATCACAACTACACCACGTGTGTGGTGTTGGTATATCACACAACACAGTTACACCACGTGTGTTGTGTTGGTATATCATACAACACAAATACAACACGTGTGTGGTGTTGGTATATCACACAACACAGTTACACCACGTGTGTTGTGTTGGTATATCATACAACACAACTACAACACGTGTGTGGTGTTGGTATATCATATAACACAACTACACCACGTGTGTGGTGTTGGAATATCACACAACACAACTACACCACGTGTGTGGTGTTGGAATATCACACAACACAACTACACCACGTGTGTGGTGTTGGTATATCATACAACACAACTACACCACGTGTGTGGTGTTGGTATATCATACAACTATACCACGTGTGGTGTTGGTATATCACACAAGTACACCACGTGTGTGTTGATATATCACACAACACAACTACACCACGTGTGTGGTGTTGGTATATCACACAACACAACTACACCACATGTGTGGTGTTGGAATATCACAACACAACTACACCACGTGTGTGGTGTTGGTATATTACACAACACAACTACACCACATGTGTGGTGTTGGTATATCACACAACTACACCACGTGTGGTGTTGGTATATCACAACACAACTACGCCACGTGTGTGGTGTTGGTATATCGCACAACACTACACCACGTGTGTGGTGTTGGTATATCGCACAACACAACTACGCCACGTGTGTGGTGTTGGTATATCGCACAACACAACTACGCCACGTGTGTGGTGTTGATATATCGCACAACACAACTACACCACGTGTGTGGTGTTGGTATATCGCACAACACAACTACGCCACGTGTGTGGTGTTGATATATCGCACAACACAACTACACCACGTGTGTGGTGTTGGTATATCGCACAACACTACACCACGTGTGTGGTGTTGGTATATCGCACAACACAACTACGCCACGTGTGTGGTGTTGTATATCCACAACACAACTACGCCACGTGTGTGGTGTTGTATATCCACAACAACTACACCACGGTGTGGTGTTGGTATATCGCACAACACAACTACGCCACGTGTGTGGTGTTGGTATATCACACAACACAACTACGAGCAAACGGAGATGATGTAAGTTGGATAACAAAAGAGGCAACACAGACCAACGTAGAGTTGTGTAGTATGAAAGGGTATCGCCGGAAAAGAGAATAGTGAGAGAGAGAGAGAGAGAGAGAGAGAGAGAGAGAGAGAGAGAGAGAGAGAGGAGAGAGAGAGAGGAGAGAGGAGAGAGAGAGAGAGAGAGAGAGAGAGAGAGAGAGAGAGAGAGAGGGAGAGAGAGGAGAGAGAGAGAAGAGAGAGGAGAGAAGAAGAGAGAAGAGGAGAGAGAGAGAGAGGAGAGAGAAGAGAGAGAGGAGAGGAGAGAGGAGAGAGAAGAGAGGAGAGGAAGAGAGAGAGAGAGAGAGAGAGAGAGAGAGAGAGAGAGAGAGAGAGAGAGAGAGAGAGAGAGAGAGACTGACTGACTGCTGCCACCAGCTGCATTACTGGGATCACTTGAATATATTTCCTGGAAGAGGAGATTCGGTGGATTGTTTACGTTTACACACTAACATTGATGTTACAACAGTGAAGAATGTAACTGCTACCTAGGTTAGCACACCGCTGTTCACACAGTGTGTGAGGGCCTAGTAGAGTTGACCGACCCAGGAAGAGAGAGAGGCCTTTTAGTTAGAGGGTCGAGGGTGGTTGCAGGTCCAAGTCTACCTTTCTTGCCTCCCCGGACAACACACACTGCGCTATTGTCAGTACATGACCACTAGATATTATGAGTTTGTCTGTGAGGCGGCAGCATTATATCCGTGCCTCACACTGCTGACAGCCACCAGCAGCCACCCTCCACTCACACCAAAGTCACAGATGACACTGGCTGGCTGGCTGGCTGGCTGGCTCAAGGACGCCTCTCCCTCCCCCCCTTCCCTCAACACCCACGCACCCATATACACAACGCCCAGTAACAACTAACATATATCTCATTAAACAAAATATCTGTCATGTATTTTACATAACCAGTGAACAAAAGTGAATTGTAGTTAGGTTCGATGATGGTGGCAGTGAGCAGCACCAACCACTACTTACATTACACATGTATGCTCATCCAAACTCACATCACCTTCCCTCTCAACCATAGCAGCCAATAAATACCTTTATATACATACATTTCTCAATGGAAAAAAAATCTCAAATAACACTCGATATAAAGAGACAAGAAAGAAGACCGAGGGACGTCTTGTGAAATGAGAAATACCAGATGACAAGAATATTTATCAAAACTAAGGTTATTCCCAGAGAGGGATTTACCAAGCGAGGATTGCCAGTGGTGGCTTCTGGCATCATGGTGAAGCACCAGTGCCAGATACTGTTATTGTTATCCATAGCAGCAGCTACATGGTCCTCACCGGTACAGCCTACGTCTTTATAGCACATACATGCAGTCCCAATACACACACACACACACACATGCAGTCACAGTACACACACATGGCAGCTTAACACGCACAAGACGTTTCCTCAACCTCAGAAAAGTGTAAACTCTGGAATGTTTTGGTACAAGTCTGTCCCGGACTGTGTATCGATTGTTGGTGACGGGTGAGGGAGACGGTGGTGGTGGTGACGGGTGAGGGAGACGGTGGTGGTGACGGGTGAGGGAGACGGTGGTGGTGGTGACGGGTGAGGGAGACGGTGGTGGTGGTGACGGGTGAGGGAGACGGTGGTGGTGGTGACGGGTGAGGGAGACGGTGGTGGTGGTGGTGACGGGTGAGGGAGACGGTGGTGGTGGTGACGGGTGAGGGAGACGGTGGTGGTGGTGACGGGTGAGGGAGACGGTGGTGGTGGTGACGGGTGAGGGAGACGGTGGTGGTGACGGGTGAGGGAGACGGTGGTTTGGTGACGGTGAGGGAGACGGTGGTTTTGGTGACGGGTGAGGGAGACGGTGGTGGTGGTGACGGGTGAGGAAGACGGTGCTGGTGGTGACGGGTGAAGGAGACGGTGGTGGTGGTGACGGGTGAGGGAGACGGTGGTGGTGGTGACGGGTGAGGGAGACGGTGGTGGTGGTGACGGGTGAGGGAGACGGTGGTGGTGACGGGTGAGGGAGACGGTGGTGGTGGTGACGGGTGAGGGAGACGGTGGTGGTGGTGACGGGTGAGAGAGACGGTGGTGGTGGTGACGGGTGAGGGAGACGGTGGTGGTGGTGACGGGTGAGGGAGACGGTGGTGGTGGTGACGGGTGAAGGAGACGGTGGTGGTGGTGACGGGTGAGGGAGACGGTGGTGGTGGTGACGGTGAGGAGACGGTGGTGGTGGTGGTGACGGGTAAGGAGACGGTGCTGGTGGTGACGGGTGAGGGAGACGGTGGTGGTGGTGACGGGTGAGGGAGACGGTGGTTTTGGTGACGGTGAGGGAGACGGTGGTGGTGGTGACGGGTGAGGGAGACGGTGGTGGTGGTGACGGGTGAGGGAGACGGTGGTGGTGGTGACGGGTGAGGGAGACGGTGGTGGTGGTGACGGGTGAGGGAGACGGTGGTGGTGGTGACGGTGAGGGAGACGGGTGGTGGTACGGAGGAGACGGTGGTGGTGACGGTGAGGAGACGGTGGTGGTGGTGACGGGTGAGGGAGACGGTGGTGGTGGTGACGGGTGAGGGAGACGGTGGTGGTGGGACGGGTGAGGGAGACGGTGGTGGACGGGTGAGGGAGACGGTGGTGGTGGTGACGGTGAGGGAGACGGTGGTGGTGACGGGTGAGGGAGACGGTGGTGGTGGTGACGGGTAGGAGACGGGTGGTGGACGGTGAGGAGACGGTGGTGGTGACGGTGAGGAGACGGTGGTGTGTGACGGGTGAGGGAGACGGTGGTGGTGGTGACGGTGAGGGAGACGGTGGTGGTGGTGACGGTGAGGGAGACGGTGGTGACGGGGAGGGAGACGGTGGTACGGGGTGAGGGAGGAAGACGGTGGTGGTGACGGTGAGGGAGACGGTTACGCAGTGAGACTGGTGACGGGAGGAGACGTGTGTAACGGAGGAGACGTGTGGTGACGGATGATGAACCGTGTGTGGTACGGAAGGATAACAGTGTTGTGGTACTAGGAAGTGATAACCAGGAGTTGTGGTACAGGAAGTGATAACCAGTGTTGTGGTACCAGGAAGTGATAACCAGTGTTGTGGTACCAGGAAGTGATAACCAGTGTTGTGGTACAGAAGTGATAACCAGTTTGTGGTACCAGGAAGTGATAACCAGTGTTGTGGTACCAGGAAGTGATAACCAGTGTTGTGGTACTAGAAGTGATAACCAATGTTGTGGTACTAGGAAGTGATAACCAGTGTTGTGGTACCAGGAAGTGATAACCAGTGTTGTGGTACCAGGAAGTGATAACCAGTGTTGTGGTACCAGGAAGTGATAACCAGTGTTGTGGTACAGGAAGTGATAACCAGTGTTGTGGTACCAGAAGTGATAACCAGTGTTGTGGTACCAGGAAGTGATAATACCAAGTGATATGTGGTACCAGGAAGTGATAACCAGTGTTGTGGTACCAGGAAGTGATAACCAGTGTTGTGGTACCAGAAGTGATAACCAGTGTTGTGGTACAGGAAGTGATAACCAGTGTTGTGGTACCAAGAAGTGATAACCAGTGTTGTGGTACCAGGAAGTGATAACCAGTGTTGTGGTACCAGGAAGTGATAACCAGTGTTGTGGTACCAGGAAGTGATAACCAGTGTTGTGGTACCAGGAAGTGATAACCAGTGTTGTGGTACAGGAAGTGATAACCAGTGTTGTGGTATTCATTGGTATAACCAGTGTTGTGTACAGAAGTGATAACCAGTGTTGTGGTACCAGGAAGTGATAACCAGTGTTGTGGTACTAGGAAGTGATAACCAGTGTTGTGGTACCAGGAAGTGATAACCAGTGTTGTGGTACTAGGAAGTGATAACCAGTGTTGTGGTACCAGGAAGTGATAACCAGTGTTGTGGTACTAGGAAGTGATAACCAGTGTTGTGGTACTAGGAAGTGATAACCAGTGTTGTGGTACCTAGGAAAGTTGATATAACCAGTGTTGTGGTACCAGGAAGTGATAACCAGTGTTGTGGTACCAGGAAGTGATAACCAGTGTTGTGGTACTAGGAAGTGATAACCAGTGTTGTGGTACTAGGAAGTGATAACCAGTGTTGTGGTACTAGGAAGTGATAACCAGTGTTGTGGTACCAGGAAGTGATAACCAGTGTTGTGGTACCAGGAAGTGATAACCAGTGTTGTGGTACCAGGAAGTGATAACCAGTGTTGTGGTACCAGGAAGTGATAACCAGTGTTGTGGTACCAGGAAGTGATAACCAGTGTTGTGGACCAGGAAGTATAACCAGTGTTGTGGTACTGGAAGTGATAACCAGTGTTGTGGTACCAGGAAGTGATAACCAGTGTTGTGGTACTAGGAAGTGATAACCAGTGTTGTGGTACCAGGAAGTGATAACCAGTGTTGTGGTACTAGGAAGTGATAACCAGTGTTGTGGTACCAGGAAGTGATAACCAGTGTTGTAGGTACCAAGGAAGTGATAACCAGTGTTGTGGTACCAGGAAGTGATAACCAGTGTTGTGGTACCAAGAAGTGATAACCAGTGTTGTGGTACAGGAAGTGATAACCAGTGTTGTGGTACCAGGAAGTGATAACCAGTGTTGTGGTACCAGGAAGTGATAACCAGTGTTGTGGTACCAGGAAGTGATAACCAGTGTTGTGGTACCAGGAAGTGATAACCAGTGTTGTGGTACCAGGAAGTGATAACCAATGTTGTGGTACTAGGAAGTGATAACCAGTGTTGTGGTACCAGGAAGTGATAACCAGTGTTGTGGTACCACTGCTCTCTAGCTATGTACAATAAGAACACAAACTGCAAATTTACTAAAACTAAGAACAAAAATATGATGTGGATAACATGCTACACTGTTTTTTTTTTTATTAAAGTATCGTTATTGAAGAGGAACTGAAGTATATTAGGTAAGGAAGACGTACGACCTAAGTGCTGCTGATGCATCAACACCATCAATAAACTACAACAGCGACATAAACATTAGCATCAACAGCACAGTAACAACAGCAGAGGCATCAGTTACCCAAGTAGCAGCTTCAGATTTACCTGTGACCTGAGGCAGGTTTTTCTGTTGATCGTTCAACCAAGCTGTTGCTATTGTCGCCCAGCAGGCCAACTTAGCTAGTATAACCTGGTTGATCTGCCACTCTCCAGTGGTTGTGATTCAGTTTCCTCTTGCAGACTTCTACACTTATTCCGACAATATTTCTGATATCTGCTGACAGCAGGCAGGTTTTGAGGCTCGGATGATAATATAGTCTTATTTTTTTTTGTACTCACTGAGCTCCTACTTTTCAAGATTTATTTTACACTTCCTACCATAGCTCTCACTCCAGTACATTGTTATGGTGGTGGTATATGTAGATTTGGGACCTAGTTCTGCAAAATATTCCACGTTTATGTTATCAGGTACCCCACTTTCTCGCTCCAGAAAGTAAAAGCCAAGTACACCCAGGCATTCCTAGAAGTTTACATGCTCTATTAATTTTATGCGGACAGTAAACGATCTTTGTACATTTTCCAGCTCTGATCTCTCTCTTGCTTTGAATGGAGCCGTCAACAATGAACAATATTCCAGACAAGAGAGTACAAGTGATTTGAAGAGTGTCACCACTGGTATTATTACTCTTTGTTTAGAAAGTTCTCCTTACCCGCCTTTTTTCTAGCCTTTGCGACATTCATCGTATTGTATTTTCTCTATGATAAGTCATGATATTATGGCAAAGTCTTCCAAACCTTGTCAAGGTATGCCAAATTTCTGATACAACCCTAACGCCACTGGACGTTGAAAAAGCCACTGACAACATGGCCATGCACTATGCCTCAGGCCCAGATACGATACTAGAATCGGCATGAGAGGGTCATCCATTGAGGAAACGATTAATCTCCAAGCGCATATAAACCAAGTTTTCTAATGGGCCGGGCAAAACAATATAATGTTCAATAAGGACAAATTTCAGTTATTCCGTTATGGAAAACGTGAGGAAATAATAGCCAATATGGAGTATAAAACAAATACTAACCACACAACAGAGCGAAAAACTAATGTGAAGGACTTGGGAATGATAATGTCATAGGATCTCATCTTCAAGAATCAAAACATCGCCATTATCACATCTGTGAGGAAAATGATGAATGGATAATGAGAGCCTTCAAAACAAGGGATGCCATGCAAGTAATGATCCTGTTTAAGTCACTTGTTCTCTCGACGTTGGAATACTGCTCTACACTAACAGCCTCATCAAAGAAGGCGAAATTGCAGATCTAGAGAATGCACAAAGAACCTTCACTGCATGTATTAGTTCATTCAAGCACCTTAATTACCGGGAACATTTAAAGTCCCTTGACCTGTACTCCTTGGAACACAGGCGAGAAAGATGCATCATTATTTACACATGGAAAATCCTAGAGGGACTAGCCTCAAATCTACACATATACATAACTCCCTACGGAAGCAAAAGATTTGACAGGCGATGCAGCATCCACACAATAAAAAGCAGGGGTGCCATGAGTACACTAAGAGATAACACAACAAGTGACAGGGGCCAAAAACTCTTCAAGTGCCTCCTAGCATACTTCAGAGGGATTACCAATAGACCCCTGGCTGTCTTCAAGATGGAGCTGGACAGATACCAAAAGTCAGTACCAGATCAGCCAGGCTGTGCTACGTATGTTGGATTGCGTGCGACCAGCTGTAACAACCTGGTTGATTAGGCCTAATCCACCGGGAGGCCTAGTCTAGAACCAGGCCGCGGGGGGCGTTGACCCCGGAAAAACCTCCAGGTAGATATGTTCCTTTTTGTTAAATGACATAAGAACATAAGAAGGAACGCTGCAGCAGGCCTCCTGGCCCATGCGAGGCAGATCCAAGGCGCCTCCCGGCTTAAAGCTAGTCAGGTCAGGTCAGGTCACATCCACTTAAGGAAGGAGCACGGCATCAGACCTATTAGCACAAGCTAGTCAGGTCCAACTCACACCCACCCACTCATGTATTTATCCAACCTATTTTTAAAACTACACAACGTGTAGTACGCCTTTCTCCATGGCTTCTATAGAGACGACTTTTATGTTTAGTTTATTATGGTGCGCAGAGAATGACACAAAGCTGTGGCTGGTGTGCGTCGGCCATCACGATGTAAACAGTAAAGGCGCCAGGACACAGCCTTGGAGTCCTGATTTTTTTACTTTATCAAGGTTAGATTTTGCTTTGTTTATTTTTTTTTGTGCTCTGTTGTAAAACTGAATATGCAGCAGCTGCAGCAGTAGTAGCAGCAGCAACTGCAGGAGTAGCTGCAGCAGCAGTAGTAGTAGTAGTAGTGGTAGTAGCAGCTGCAGCAATAGTAATAGTAGTAGAAGAAGCTGCTGCAACAATAGTAGCAGCAGCTGCAGAAGTAGTAGCAGCAGCAGCAGCAGCAGTAGTAGTAATAGTAGTAGTAACAGCAGCAGCTGCAGGAGTAGAAGCACCATATGTATCAGCTGCCACAGCATCTGCAGCAGCTGCCGCAGCATCAGCAACAGTAGCATCAATGACAAAGGCAGAAATAAGAACAACAACAATAAAAGCAGCAACAGAAACAGCATCACTAACAGCAGCGATAGCAGAATTAACAGCAACAGTGAAAAAAAACCTGAGGGTAACTGGAACACCAAGCATTTCACTTGAATTACACATACACTGTGCAACATCTGCGGCATATGCAAAATTAGCAAGCCTCAGAATAGCATAAAGGTTTACAGTCAGACTAGGAAGAGGAATGCACTATGAGGAGAGGTTCACGGAACTGAACCAGACTATCATGGCAGAGAGGACAAGGGGCAACATGATTACTACATAGAAAATCCTAAGAGGAATTGAAAAGGCAGATAGAGATAGACTGTTTGAATTAAGAGGACCGTGGGGAAGCTCAAGACGCAGATGGGCCCTAGGGACGTAATGAGGTGTTTGTCTTAGTCTCAGGGCGGTTGAAAAGTGAAATTACTTGGATGAAGCTGTGATGGAACTCCATACATGATAAGGCTCAAGAAGCCTGAAACTGATGATGCCGATCAAAGTGGTCTAGGAGGCGGGGTGAGTACAAATTAATGAGTACACACAGACACACACACACACACACACACACACACACACGAACACAACACACACACACACACACAACACACACACACAACAGGCCTAGTGTCTAATCGACATGTGCCTAGGACAAAATGGTAACTAACACACACACACACGAACACAAAAAACCCCTAGGCCATATGCAGCAAACTATGGAAAGAGGTTGCAGAGCAAGCACAAGGGACTAACATGGCAAAAGAGCCCTAAAGTGGGAGGTGGAAATGAAAACCATGAAGGAGACAATGGAGGAAATAAGAGGGAAGGTGTAGGAGCAGAAGTGAAGGAAGGAGATGGAGCGGTGGGATCCGGAAAGGATGGAGAGGGAAAGGTGACAAGAGATAGCAAGGAAAACGGTGAAAATTAACAAAGATAATTAGGGGGAAAGGCAATGGGAGGAAAAGAGAGGTTACTGATGAACTAGGGACTCAAGGAGGCAGAAAGGGGGCCAGGAAGTAGCAGGTGGACGTGGAGAAACACTACACTTGCAGATGGCAAATTTTCAGATCTGGAGTTTCTTCCTCAGCAAACACTAACCCATCAAAGCTTCTGGTTACATTTAACTCAGAACAGGATTCTGAGAGAGACTGCCACAAAGATACACAGTACTACAACCATGTATACCTGGCCTGGGGCATGACGATACACAGTACTACAACCATGTATACCTGGACTGGGGCATGACGGTACACAGTACTACAACCATGTATACCTGGACTGGGGCATAACGATACACAGTACTACAACCATGTATACCTGGACTGGGGCATGACGGTACACAGTACTACAACCATGTATACCTGGCCTGGGGCATGACGATACACAGTACTACAACCATGTATACCTGGACTGGGGCATAACGATACACAGTACTACAACCATGTATACCTGGACTGGGGCATGACGATACACAGTACTACAACCATGTATACCTGGACTGGGGCATGACGATACACAGTACTACAACCATGTATACCTGGACTGGGGCATGACGATACACAGTACTACAACCATGTATACCTGGACTGGGGCATGACGATACACAGTACTACAACCATGTATACCTGGACTGGGGCATGACGGTACACAGTACTACAACCATGTATACCTGGACTGGGGCATGACGATACACAGTACTACAACCATGTATACCTGGCCTGGGGCATGACGATACACAGTACTACAACCACGTATACCTGGACTGGGGCATGACGATACACAGTACTACAACCATGTATACCTGGACTGGGGCATGACGGTACACAGTACTACAACCATGTATACCTGGACTGGGGCATGACGATACACAGTACTACAACCATGTATACCTGGACTGGGGCATGACGATACACAGTACTACAACCATGTATACCTGGACTGGGGCATGACGGTACACAGTACTACAACCATGTATACCTGGACTGGGGCATGACGATACACAGTACTACAACCATGTATACCTGGACTGAGGCATGACGATACACAGTACTACAACCATGTATACCTGGACTGGGGCATGACGATACACAGTACTACAACCATGTATACCTGGACTGGGGCATGACGATACACAGTACTACAACCATGTATACCTGGACTGGGGCATGACGATACACAGTACTACAACCATGTATACCTGGACTGGGGCATGATGGTACACAGTACTACAACCATGTATACCTGGACTGGGGCATGACGATACACAGTACTACAACCACGTATACCTGGACTGGGGCATGACGATACACAGTGCTACAACCACGTATACCTGGACTGGGGCATGACGATACACAGTACTACAACCATGTATACCTGGACTGGGGCATGACGATACACAGTACTACAACCATGTATACCTGGACTGGGGCATGAGGGTACACAGTACTACAACCATGTATACCTGGACTGGGGCATGACGATACACAGTACTACAACCATGTATACCTGGACTGGGGCATGACGATACACAGTACTACAACCATGTATACCTGGCCTGGGGCATGACGATACACAGTACTACAACCATGTATACCTGGACTGGGGCATGACGATACACAGTACTACAACCATGTATACCTGGCCTGGGGCATGACGATACACAGTACTACAACCATGTATACCTGGACTGGGGCATGACGATACACAGTACTACAACCATGTATACCTGGACTGGGGCATGACGATACACAGTACTACAACCATGTATACCTGGACTGGGGCATGAGGGTACACAGTACTACAACCATGTATACCTGGACTGGGGCATGACGATACACAGTACTACAACCATGTATACCTGGACTGGGGCATGACGATACACAGTACTACAACCATGTATACCTGGCCTGGGGCATGACGATACACAGTACTACAACCATGTATACCTGGACTGGGGCATGACGATACACAGTACTACAACCATGTATACCTGGCCTGGGGCATGACGATACACAGTACTACAACCATGTATACCTGGACTGGGGCATGACGATACACAGTACTACAACCATGTATACCTGGACTGGGGCATGACGATACACAGTACTACAACCATGTATACCTGGCCTGGGGCATGACGATACACAGTACTACAACCATGTATACCTGGACTGGGGCATGACGATACACAGTACTACAACCATGTATACCTGGCCTGGGGCATGACGATACACAGTACTACAACCATGTATACCTGGACTGGGGCATGACGATACACAGTACTACAACCATGTATACCTGGCCTGGGGCATGACGATACACAGTACTACAACCATGTATACCTGGACTGGGGCATGACGATACACAGTACTACAACCATGTATACCTGGACTGGGGCATGACGATACACAGTACTACAACCATGTATACCTGGCCTGGGGCATGACGATACACAGTACTACAACCATGTATACCTGGACTGGGGCATGACGATACACAGTACTACAACCATGTATACCTGAACTGGGGCATGACGATACACAGTACTACAACCATGTATACCTGGACTGGGGCATGACGGTAGCACAGAGGAAATACATGAGATCCCGCTAGGCATAAAAAAGAGACCAACAGATGGGAGTAACTAGCTTCAAGGAACTCTAAGACACCCCCCCTCCCCCAGCACCAACAGATGGGAGTAACTAGCTTCAAGGAACTCTAAGACACCCCCTCCCCCAACACCAACAGATGGGAGTAACTAGCTTCAAGGAACTCTAAGACCCCCTCCCCAACACCAACAGATGGGAGTAACTAGCTTCAAGGAACTCTAAGACACCCCCTCCCCCAACACCAACAGATGGGAGTAACTAGCTTCAAGGAACTCTAAGACACCCCCCCCTCCCCCAACACCACCAGATGGGAGTAACTAGCTTCAAGGAACTCTAAGACACCCCCTCCCCCAACACCAACAGATGGGAGTAACTAGCTTCAAGGAACTCTAAGACACCTCCCCTCCCCCAACACCAACAGATGGGAGTAACTAGCTTCAAGGAACTCTAAGACACCCCCTCCCCAGCACCAACAGATGGGAGTAACTAGCTTCAAGGAACTCTAAGACACCCCCTCCCCAACACCAACAGATGGGAGTAACTAGCTTCAAGGAACTCTAAGACCCCCTCCCCCAACACCAACAGATGGGAGTAACTAGCTTCAAGGAACTCTAAGACACCCCCTCCCCCAACACCAACAGATGGGAGTAACTAGCTTCAAGGAACTCTAAGACACCCCCTCCCCCAACACCAACAGATGGGAGTAACTAGCTTCAAGGAACTCTAAGACACCCCCTCCCCCAACACCTTTTCTAGAGGGCCCAACTCAAGGCCTTCCCTCACTTCCCCATCACCAACACTAACAGGAACCCCCTTTCCCCACACCCTTCACCTTACCCTTCTTAGTTGACAACCTTATATCCTCTCTGTTTCCCTGCAATAATACACATCCTGACCATACCTCCCCCTACCTTTGATATACCTTTGAAGAGTTTCGAGAGTTTCTCTACTCTCTGAGCCCGGCCTCGGACAATTGTGACAGAAGAAAGAATAGCAGAGGTGTCGTGGGGGTTCTTCTCATGGATTGGGTAATAAACACAGATGTGGTTTGGTTGGAAACTAATATATTGGTGGAAATATATGGGAGTACACTCAGAGCCTGTCGCCTGGCCTGTCTACCCTGCTCTCTAGACTAGAACTGACGCTGGTGAGCGAGGAGCTCACGGCATTCAAAGGGTTGACCTCTGACACGGCTTGATCAACAGAAAGGCTAGTAACGGACAGTGATCACGTGAAAGGCTTGCGACTCAACTAACGGTTATATACTACTAATACTATCACTGAACTACTAGTGACAGAGGTATCCCCAAACGTTGTAGCTATCCCAGAGACAAAAGTAGTGTTTGCTCCTACTATATTTCCAGCAGGATATCAAGTGATAAGGAAAGTCAGAAGAAACAGAGAAGGTGGAGTAGCAGTGCTGCTAATCAGAAATTGGTGAAATTTTGAAGAGATGGATGGGATAAACACATGAAACAACTATATAGGGGGATCAGTTAAGACCCGGGGAACCACCAGAGACCCATAGTACTATTAGATGAGATGATAAACAACCCGCCACCCAGCAGCAGGTGACCGAGACAAGAACATGAAGACAACAAAGTAATGGTTAACACCATAGCAGAGGCAGCTAGGAGTGCACACATGGCTAAAACAAAGCTACTTATCATGGGTGACTTCAACCACAGAGAAACAGACTGGGAGAACTGGGATCCGCATGGGGAACCAAACATATGGAGGCTAAGTTTTAGATGGAGGTGGTTGTGGAAAACATGTGTCAGCAAATTAAAGATAAGAGAGAAAATATAAGCCACATGGATTTTTCATTTATTAGACATAATATGAGAGCCTTCTGGGCGCTAGCAACCACATAATACTGAACTTTGAGTACCTTGTGGGAGTAAATATTGTGTGAAGAACTGTAAGTGAATTGCATGAGAGACCAGAGTTTAGAAGAGGAAACTTTGTAGGGATGAGGGAATTTCTCGATGCAGAGTAGTGGGAAAGGGAACTAGAAGGAAAGTCAACAGAGGAAATGATTGAACACCTAATCAAAAGTGCTGGAAGGAACTTTAAACTAGGTATAGCAAAGACAGAGTTCTTAGTTTACCTAGAGAATTGTAACCGAACATTAACTGTAACCGTACCACCCAGGACACTATACAGGAGTGTAGGAAAAAACTATAGGAAGCAAAGAATAGATGAGAGTAGAAAAGTGAGCAGATTAGTTAGAAACGAACATGTAAAGGTGAGGAGAGGGGCTTAGCGACAATTTGAGAAAGCCTAAGGAAGTGAATACACCAACAGGTAATAAACACCATTCATACAAAAGGTAAGAGAATTTTTGATGGAGGTGACTATATCAAAGGCAATGGTGCCTGATAAGGTGTAACCATGGAGTCTGCAAGAGGGAGTAGAAGGACTGTCTGAACCACTATCTAGAATCTACAAGAAGTCAACAAAGACAGGCCAGTTGTCTGAGGTCTGCAAGACCTAGTATTAACTCAGGGTTAGGGAACTGCGACACTAATGTTAGAGACGGAATGTTCAGTAAGTTTAATTTTAATAACCATAGAATTGACTGGGAAAAAATAAACCAAGAGCTATCAGACATATCATGGGAATCAGACATGAGCACCCTAAATCCCCACCAGTGCCTAGAGAAGCTGAATACAGAAGCATACAAGGTATGTATGAAACACGTACCATTGAGGAAACCCCGAAGAAGATCAGATATAGAGAGAGAGCGTAGGAGATGGTACAGGAGAAGAAAACGGGTTACTGAATTGCTGAAAAACACAGTTATGTTGGAACAGAAGAGAGATAGCCTTAACCGAGAGATCACGGAATTAGAGCAAAACTTAAGATGTCATACCTGACAGAAGAAGTACAAAGGGAACAAAGAGCCATACAGGATATTGCAAGAAACCCAAAATATTTCTACTCCTATGCAAAATCCAAGCTAAGAACTACCTGTAGAATTGGACCATTATTGAGAGGAGATTCGTATACGGACGATGAACAGGAAATGAGTGAAATTCTAAAAGAACAGTATGAGTCAGTGTTCAGCAACCCACTAAATGACAGCAAGGTAGAAAATGCAGAAATATTTTTCACTCCAGCAGAAGGCTGCGCAGACCACCTAACCGACATTAGTACAAATCCCATAGATTTCGAAAAGAAATGGCCAACATGCCCACTCACTCAGCACCTGGACCAGATTCATGGAATGCTTTATTTATAAAGCAGTGCAAAGTACCATTAGCAAGAGCCCTTAGTATTCTGTGGAGAAAGAGCTTAGATCTAGGTGAAATTCCAGAGGCCTTAAAGAGTGCAGACATAGCTCCTTTGCATAAGGGAGGTAGTAGAGCACTAGCTAAAAATTACAGACCAGTAGCCCTCACTTCTCACATCATAAAAATCTTTGAAAGAGTGATGAGACGGCAGATTACAAAGTTCATGGACCAGCACAACCAACATAACCCGAACCAGCATGGCTTTAGAGCGGGTCGATCATGCCTGTCACAGCTGCTGAACCATTATGACAGAATTACAGAGGCATTGGAGGACGACCAAAACGCAGATGTGATTTACACAGATTTTGCAAAGGCGTTTGACAAATGCGATCATGGAGTGATAGCGCACAAAATGAGGGCCATAGGCATTACGGGAAGGTAGGCAGATGGATTTTGAGTTCCTAACACAAAGAACACAAAAAGTAGTAGTGAACAGGGCAAGATCCAGCATCAGCGAGGTCAAAAGCTCAGTGCCCCAAGGCACTGTCCTGGCACCTCTGCTGTTTCTAATCCTCATAGCAGACATAGATAAAAACACCCAGCACACTTTTGTATCATCATTTGCAGATGACACTAAAATAAGCATGAAAGTCACTACGGTAGAGGACACTGAAAAATTACAGGAGGACATAAGCAGGGTCTTCCAATGGGCAGTGGAGAACAACATGACGTTCAATGGTGATTAGTTTCAGCTGCTTAGGTATGGAAAAATGAAGAACTCAAAAGGAACACTATATACAAAACGCAAGAGGGTCACCACATAGAACGAAAGGAACACGTAAAGGACTTGGGAATAATTATGTCTGCTGATCTGTCGTTTAAAGACCATAACAAGACAAAGATCACAACAGCCAGGAAGATGACAGGGTGGGTATTGAGAACTTTCAAAACAAGGGAAATAATGCCGATGGTGACACTATTCAAATCGCTAGTGCTCCCTCACTTAGAATACTGCTCAGTGCTGACGGCCCCGTTCAGGGCAGGAGAAATAGCAGAGCTGGAACAAATCCAGAGATCGTTTACGGCTCACATTGAGCCATTGAAACATCTAAATTATTGGGAACGCCTTCAAGTCTTGAACATGTACTCATTGGAGCGGAGGAGAGAGATACATGATAATATATACATGGAAAGTACTTGAGGGCCTGGTCCCAAATCTGCACACTGCCATAACAACATACTGGAGTGAGAGATATGGGAGAAAGTGTAAAATAAATCCAGTGAGGAGCAGGGGTGCGGTGGGGACAATACGGGAGCACTGTATTAACATCCGGGGTCCCAGACTATTCAACATCTTACCAGAAGATATCCGAAACACGGCTGGAACCAGTGTAGAAGCCTTCAAGAGGAAACTGGACAAATATCTTCACCAGGTGCCAGATCAACCAGGCTGTGATGGATATGTGGGGCAGCGGGCCTCCAGCAGCAACAGCCTGGTTGACCAGGCAAGCACCAGACGAGCCTGGCCCATGGCCGGGCTCAGAGAGTAGATACTCTCGAAACTCTTCAAAGGTATATCAAAGGTATATCAAAGGTATATCAAAGACAGAGAATGTAGTACCTATATTTAGGAAAGGGGACAGGCAGGGAGCACTGAACTACTGACCAGTTTCATTGACGTGTATAACATGCAAGGTAATGGAGGAGATAATCAAGAGAGTGGTAGAGCACTTGCAGAGAAGTCGTTTCATTAACAATAATCAGCATGGGTTCAGAGACGGCAAATCTTCTCTTACCAACCTGTTGGAATTATTTGACAGAGTAAAGGATGTGAGACAGGAGAGAGGGAACGGGGAGAGAGAGAGAGAGAGAGAGAGAGAGAGAGAGAGAGAGAGAGAGAGAGAGAGAGAGAGAGAGAGAGAGAGAGAGAGGAGAGGAGAGAGAGAGAGAGAGAAGAGAGAAGAGAAGAAATGAATATAGAGAGAGAGAGAGAATAAGTATAGAAAATAAGCGACTGAATTTTTCAGATGCAAGAGGCATTTTATGTACCCGTTAAAAAAAAAAGCTTGAGGAGCCAGCAAGAATAACAGTGAAAATACTCTGATGGATAAAAAGAGAACCTAATGGGAAGGACGCAAAGATATCAGAATGGGAAGGAGTTAAAAGCAGGATTTCTCAAGGATCAACAAGTACAGTTTCTGGTTAATGTGAAGGACATATCAGATGGGATTGAATCTGATGGTTCCCTGCTTTCTGATATAAAACTAAGGATAATAAAAACAATGGATCTGGACAAACTGTAAGATTGGCCAGGTAAGTGGTTACTTGAATTAAACCCCAGCAAAGGAAAGGTTGTGAAGATTGAGGAAAGGGCCAGAAAACCGGACACTGAGTATAGACTAGGGACACGGAGGCTGCAAACCTCAAAGAGAAAGATCTGTGGGTGAACATAATACCAAACATATTACCAGAGACACATCAACCGAGTAAATCTGTGCAGGCACTCTTCGTTTGACAAATCTGTAAGTAGTCTCCAGGAATCTCAAGTCATTCTGGATTCTCTATACAACTTAAGTGAGGCTCACCTTGGAGTACGCAGCACCGGTGTACAACCCACTCCTGAGGAAGCATGTTAGGAGACTGGATAAAGTACAGAGGCAGGCAACGAGACTAGTTCTAGAAATAAAAGGTATGAGCTACGAGGAGAAACTAATGAAACTGAATCTAATGAGACTGGAGGACAGAAAAACTATGGGAGATATGTAGACATACAATATCCTCTGAGGCAGTGATAAGGTTGTTCAAGAGATGGTAAACACAGACTCTGCGGTACAACTGGAACTTAAGACGTAGATGAGCCACGGGGATACCATGAAGTATTTCTTCAGTCTCAGGCTGGTGAGCAGACGACATAACCTCGACCACGAAGTGGTGGTGGCTGGCGCTTTATACATAATATTAAGAGCAGGTAGGAGAGACCTCACGAGGCTAAGGTGGAATGATTCTGGCAACCGGAATGTTAACAGGCGGTGCCAGGAGCTAAGACCATATACAAGTAAGGACATATAAACACATACAAGCGCGAACACACACACAAGAGTTGTCAGGAAGTGGAATAGTCTGGGAAGTGATGTAGTGGAGGCAGGATCCATACATAGCTTTAAGAAGAGGTATGATAAAGCTCATGGAGCAGGAAGAGTGACCTAGTAGCGACCAGTGAAGAGGGGGGGCCAGGAGCTATGACTACCCCTGCAACCACAATTAGGCGAGTACACACAGGCACGTCAAGAAATTAGAGAAAGTGCAAAGGTTTGCAACAAGACTAGTCCCGGAGCTAAGGGGCATGTCCTACGAGGAGAGGTTAAGGGAACTTGACCTGACGACACTGGAAGACAGGAGAGATAAGGAAGACATGTTAACGACATATAAAATTCTGAGAGGAATTGACAAGGTGGCCAGAGACAGGATGTTCCAGAGATGGGACACAGCAACAAGGGGTCACAACTGGAAGTTGAAGACTCATGAGTCATTAGGATGTTAGAAAGTATTTCTTCAGTCATAGAATTGTCAGTAAGTGGAACAGTCTGCAAAGTGATTTTGGGGCAGGATCCATACATAGTGTTAAGAAAAGGTATGATAAGGCTCATGCAGAGAGAGAGTGGACCTAGTGACGACCAGTGGAGACGGGGCTAGGAGCTGTGAATCGACCCCCGCAACCACAATTAGGTGAGTACAAACACGAAACGTTTGAATGCAAGTTGTGCGTTAACAGTCACCAGCAATAACAGCCATATAACAGTCACCAGCAGCAACAACAATAACAGCCATATAAGTCATCAGCAGCAACAACAATAACAGCCATATAACAGTCATCAGCAGCAACAACAATAACAGCCATATAACAGTCATCAGCAGCAACAACAATAACAACCATATAACAGTCATCAGCAGCAACAACAATAACAGCCATATAACAGTCATCAGCAGCAACAACAATAACAGCTACATAACAGCAACAGCCACATAACAGTAAGCTACAGTAATAAGAGCTATATAACAGTAACCAACAGCAACAGCCACATACCAGTAAGCAACAATAACAGCTACATAACAGCAACAGCAACATAACAGTAATCAACAGTAATAACAGCAACATAACAGTTAGCAACAGCAACATAACAGTAAGCAACAATAAGAGCTACATAACAGTTACCAACAGCAACATAACAGTAAGCAACAGTAATAACAGCAACATAACAGTTACCAAGAGTAATAACAGCATCACAACACAAATGAGGCCACAACAACACAGCCTCAAGACTCTTGAAACAAACCTTCAAGAGACACATCAGACAATAGCTGCAGCTCCACCAAGTTTACAAAGAGTATAACAGGCATACAGCGAGTGTCTGATAGTGAGCAAGGGAGGATAGTGAGCAAGGGAGGATAGTGAGAAAGGGAAGACAGTGAGCAAGGGAGGATAGTGAGCAAGGGAGGATAGTGAGAAAGGGAGGATAGTGAGAAAGGGAGGATAGTGAGAAAGGGAAGACAGTGACCAAGGGAGGATAGTGAGCAAGGGAGGATAGTGAGCAAGAGAGGATAGTGAGCAAGGGAGGATAATGAGCAAGGGAAGATAGTGAGCAAGGGAGAATAGTGAGCAAGGGAAGACAGTGGGCAAGGGAGGATAGTGAGCAAGGGAGGATAGTGAGCAAGGGAGGATAGTGAGCAAGGGAGGATAGTGAGCAAGGGAGGATAATGAGCAAGGGAAGATAGTGAGCAAGGGAGAATAGTGAGCAAGGGAGAATAGTGAGCAAGGGAGGATAGTGAGCAAGGGAGGATAGTGAGCAAGGGAGGATAGTGAGCAAGGGAGGATAATGAGCAAGGGAAGATAGTGAGCAAGGGAGGATAGTGAGCAAGGGAGGATAGTGAGCAAGGGAGGATAGTGAGCAAGGGAGGATAGTGAGAAAGGGAAGACAGTGAGCAAGGGAGGATAGTGAGCAAGGGAGGATAGTGAGCAAGAGAGGATAGTGAGCAAGGGAGGATAATGAGCAAGGGAAGATAGTGAGCAAGGGAGAATAGTGAGCAAGGGAAGACAGTGGGCAAGGGAGGATAGTGAGCAAGGGAGGATAGTGAGCAAGAGAGGATAGTGAGCAAGGGAGGATAATGAGCAAGGGAGGATAGTGAGCAAGGGAGGATAGTGAGCAAGGAGAGACAGTGAGCAAGGGAGGATAGTGAGCAAGGGAGGATAGTGAGCAAGGGAGGATAATGAGCAAGGGAAGATAGTGAGCAAGGGAGAATAGTGAGCAAGGGAGAATAGTGAGCAAGGGAGGATAGTGAGCAAGGGAGGATAGTGAGCAAGGGAGGATAGTGAGCAAGGAGGATAATGAGCAAGGGAAGATAGTGAGCAAGGGAGGATAGTGAGCAAGGGAGGATAGTGAGCAAGGGAGGATAGTGAGCAAGGGAGGATAGTGAGCAAGGGAGGATAGTGAGCAAGGGAGAATAGTGAGCAAGGGAGAATAGTGAGCAAGGGAGGATAGTGAGCAAGGGAGAATAGTGAGCAAGGGAGGATAGTGAGCAAGGGAGAATAGTGAGCAAGGGAGAATAGTGAGCAAGGGAGGATAGTGAGCAAGGGAGGATAGTGAGCAAGGGAAGATAGTGAGCAAGGGAGGATAGTGAGCAAGGGAGGATAGTGAGCAAGGGAGGATAGTGAGCAAGGGAGGATAGTGAGCAAGGGAAGATAGTGAGCAAGGGAGGATAGTGAGCAAGGGAGGATAGTGAGCAAGGGAGAATAGTGAGCAAGGGAGAATAGTGAGCAAGGGAGAATAGTGAGCAAGGGAGGATAGTGAGCAAGGGAGGATAGTGAGCAAGGGAGGATAGTGAGCAAGGGAGGATAGTGAGCAAGGGAGAATAGTGAGCAAGGGAGAATAGTGAGCAAGGGAGGATAGTGAGCAAGGGAGGATAGTGAGCAAGGGAGGATAGTGAGAAAGGTAGGATAGTGAGCAAGGGAGGATAGTGAGCAAGATAGGATAGTGAGCAAGGGAGAATAGTGAGCAAGGGAGGATAGTGAGCAAGGGAGGATAGTGAGCAAGAGAGGATAGTGAGCAAGGGAGGATAGTGAGCAAGGGAGGATAGTGAGCAAGGGAGAATAGTGAGCAAGGGAGGATAGTGAGCAAGGGAGGATAGTGAGCAAGAGAGGATACCTTTGATATACCTTTGAAGAGTTTCGAGAGTATCTACTCTCTGAGCCCGGCCATGGGCCAGGCTCGTCTGGTGCTTGCCTGGTCAACCAGGCTGTTGCTGCTGGAGGCCCGCTGCCCCACATATCCATCACAGCCTGGTTGATCTGGCACCTGGTGAAGATATTTGGATAGTGAGCAAGGGAGGATAGTGAGCAAGGGAGGATAGTGAGCAAGGGAGAATAGTGAGCAAGGGAGGATAGTGAGCAAGGGAGGATAGTGAGCAAGGGAGGATAGTGAGCAAGGGAGGATAGTGAGCAAGAGAGGATAGTGAGCAAGGGAGGATAGTGAACAAGGGAGGATAGTGAGCAAGGGAGGATAGTGAGCAAGGGAGGATAGTGAGCGAGAGGATAGTGACCAAGGGAGGATAGTGAGCAAGGGAGGATAATGAGCAAGGAAAGATAGTGAGCAAGGGAGGATAGTGAGCAAGGGAGGATAGTGAGCAAGGGAGGATAGTGAGCAAGGGAGGAAAATGAGCAAGGGAAGATGGTGAGCAAGGGAGAATAGTGAGCAAGGGAAGATAGTGAGCAAGGGAGGACAGTAAGCAAGGGAGGATAGTGAGCAAGGGAGGATAGTGAACAAGGGAAGATAGTGAGCAAGGGAGGATATTGAGAAAGGGAGGATAGTGAGCAAGGGAGAATGGTGAGCAAGGAAAGATAGTGAGCAAGGGAGGATAATGAACAAGGGAGGATAGTGAGCAAGGGAGGATAATGAACAAGGGAAGGCAGTGAGCAAGGGAGGATAATGAGCATGGGAGGATAGTGAACAAGGGAAGATAGTGAGCAAGGGAGGATAGTGAGCAAGGGAGGATAATGAGCAAGGGAGGATAATTAGCAAAGGAAGATAGTGAGCAAGGGAGGATAATGAACAAGGGAGGATAATTAGCAAAGGAAGATAGTGAGCAAGGGAAGATTGTGAGCAAGGGAAGATAGTGAACAAGAAAAAATAGTGAGCGAGTGAAGATAGTGAAGTGAAAATAGTGAGCGAGGGAAGATAGTGACATGGGAAAATAGTGAGCGAGGGAAGGTGAACAAGTATGGTGAAGGGAAAATGATCAGTGGTAATGATCATTCTTATTGCTGCTCCATCCCTCACTATCCTCTGTCCCTCACTATTCTCTGTCCTTCACTATTCTCTGTCCCTCACTATTCTATGTCCCTCACTATTCTATGTCCCTCACTGTCCTCTGTCCCTCACTGTCCTCTGTCCCTCGCTGTCCTCTGTCCCTCACTGTCCTCTGTCCCTCACTATTCTGTCCCTCACGGATCAAGATTACAACAAGAGGAGATAAATGGTCGACCATAAATAAGAGCATCAGCAGCGCACACGTGTACAATTCAACACACGTAGCGAGAAACACTGGTCAAGTGTATGGTGAAAGACGAAGCCCAGACTCACACAACTTTCCAAGCTGCACTAACAAATGTAAGCAACAGAAAATGAGAACATCAGCAACATAAATTGGGAACAATTTGTTAGTGGGTTAAATGGATCTACCTCTTTAAAGTATAAATAAAATGACCAGCGAAAAAGACAGGTAATGCTGGGCCAAAACATCCAGTCACGAAAATCTCCCATCTCGTATTTGAAAAAACCTAGAGAGTGCTTCTGAAGGAAGGTTGAAACTGATCAATTTCATGAGCCAAAATAATGATGAGAGTGACTGCCTCTTCACCGAGTATGAATTAGATATTGTTATTAAATAAAGGTCGATCACAACCCCTGAAGAAGATGGTATAACGTACGTCCTCAGAACTTTAAGGCAGGTCCCTGATAACCCTTTGTTAGTACTGTATAATCTTTGTTATATCGAGGGTGCTGCTCCTACTTCCTGCACTAATACAATAGTCTCATTGCTCTTATCCCTAAGCTGAAAAACCATGATAAATTTAAACCAATACCCTTAACATCTGAATAATAATGAACAGACTATACTGTAGAATCAGCCACCAACTCTCGCCTCAACTCTATGGTTTCATGCGAGGAAAAAGTGTGCAGAACTGTATTTCCACCTTTCTTACTGCACACACTTCCACCAGCTTTACCACATTATTTGATCTAAAATCTGCATTTGATATCACAAACAGAACAGTTATACTACATGAACTAGCAAAAATGAATATTGGTGGAAGCCTACTCAGTTGGATAGTAGGATAACTGTCCAATGTGCCAAGGTACACCACAGGGAGGAGTTCTGAGTCCCATGCAAGTTAATGTTCTCATTAATGCTCTCCTAAATGCTTTACCTGCCTCACTTTAACATACAGCTATAAACTATGATGATCACATCATCATCAATAATTAACATCATCTCAGTAAATTATAATGACTCAACAATTAGCAGGATGTATCTTGCTCTACTCTACTCTTCCTAACATCATGTATCCTACTGTACTCTCCATAACAGCATGTATCCTACTGTACTCTCCATAACAGCATGTATCCTACTGTACTCTCCATAACAGCATGTATCCTACTGTACTTTTCATAACAGCATGTATCTTACTGTACTCTCCATAACAGCATGTATCTTACTGTACTCTCCATAACAGCATGTATCTTACTGTACTCTCCATAACAGCATGTATCCTACTGCACACTCCATAACAGCATGTATCTTACTGTACTCTCCATAACAGCATGTATCCTACTGTACTCTCCATAACAGCATGTATCCTACTGCACACTCCATAACAGCATGTATCCTACTGTACTCTCCATAACAGCATGTATCCTACTGTACTCTCCATAACAGCATGTATCCTACTGTACTCTCCATAACAGCATGTATCCTACTGTACTCTCCATAACAGCATGTATCTTACTGTACTCTCCATAACAGCATGTATCCTACTGTACTCTCCATAACAGCATGTATCCTACTGTACTCTCCATAACAGCATGTATCCTACTGTACTCTCCATAACAGCATGTATCTTACTGTACTCTCCATAACAGCATGTATCCTACTGTACTCTCCATAACAGCATGTATCCTACTGTACTCTCCATAACAGCATGTATCTTACTGTACTCTCCATAACAGCATGTATCCTACTGACCCCATAACGATGTATCCTACTGTACCTCATAACAGCATGTATCCTACTGTACTCTCCATAACAGCATGTATCCTACTGTACTCTCATAACAGATGTATCCTATGCTACATAACAGCTGTATCTCTACCTCCATAACAGCATGTATCCTACTGTACTCTCCATAACAGCATGTATCCTACTGTACTTCCATAACAGCATGTATCTACTGTACTCTCCATAACAGCATGTATCTTACTGTACTCTCCATAACAGCATGTATCCTACTGTACTCTCCATAACAGCATGTATCCTATGTATCTCCATAACAGCATGTATCTACTGTACTCTCCATAACAGCATGTATCCTACTGCTCATAACATGCATGTATCTCCTATAACAGCATGTATCCTATGCTACTATAACAGCATGTATCTCTAGCTCATAACACATGTATCCTACGCTACATAACAGCTGTATCCTATGCTACATAACAGCATGTATCCTACGCTACATATCATGTATCCTATGCTACATAACAGCGTGTATCCTACACTACATAACAGCATGTATCCTACGCAACACATCATGTATCCTACACTACATAACAGCATGTATCCTATGCTACATAACAGCATGTATCCTACACTACATAACAGCATGTATCCTATGCTACATAACAGCATGTATCCTACGCTACATAACATCATGTATCCTATGCTACATAACAGCGTGTATTCTATGCTACATAACAGCGTGTATCCTATGCTACATAACAGCGTGTATTCTATGCTACATAACAGCGTGTATCCTATGCTACATAACAGCGTGTATCCTATGCTACATAACAGCGTGTATTCCATGCTACATAACAGCGTGTATTCTATGCTACATAACAGCGTGTATTCTATGCTACATAACAGCATGTATCCTATGCTACATAACAGCGTGTATTCCATGCTACATAACAGCGTGTATTCTATGCTACATAACAGCGTGTATTCTATGCTACATAACAGCATGTATCCTATGCTACACAACAGCGTGTATTCTATGCTACATAACAGCGTGTATCCTATGCTACATAACAGCGTGTATTTTATGCTACATAACAGCGTGTATTCTATGCTACATAACAGCGTGTATTTTATGCTACATAACAGCGTGTATCCTATGCTATATAACAGCGTGTATCCTATGCTACATAACAGCGTGTATCCTATGCTACATAACAGCGTGTATCCTATGCTACATAACAGCGTGTATCTATGCTACATAACAGCGTGTATTCTATGCTACATAACAGCGTGTATCCTATGCTACATAACAGCGTGTATTCTATGCTACATAACAGCGTGTATCCTATGCTACATAACAGCGTGTATCCTATGCTACATAACAGCGTGTATCCTATGCTACATAACAGCGTGTATCTATGCTACATAACAGCGTGTATCTATGCTACATAACAGCGTGTATTCTATGCTACATAACAGCTGTATCCTATGCTACATAACAGCGTGTATCCTATGCTACATAACGTGTATCCTATGACAAACATGTATTCTATGCTCATAACAGCTGTATCCTATGCTACATAACAGCGTGTATCCTATGCTACATAAAAAGCGTGTACCCTATGCTACATAACAGCGTGTATCCTATGCTACATAACAGCGTGTATCCTATGCTACATAACAGCGTGTATCCTATGCTACATAACAGCGTGTATCCTATGCTACATAACAGCGTGTATCCTATGCTACATAACAGCGTGTATCCTATGCTACATAACAACGTGTATCCTATGCTACATAACGTGTATCCTATGCTACATAACAACGTGTATCCTATGCTACATAACGTGTATCCTATGCTACATAACGTGTATCCTATGCTACATAACGTGTATCCTATGCTACATAACAGCGTGTATCCTATGCTACATAACAGCGTGTATCCTATGCTACATAACAACGTGTATCCTATGCTACATAACAGCGTGTATCCTATGCTACATAACAGCGTGTATCCTATGCTACATAACAGCGTGTATCCTATGCTACATAACAGCGTGTATCCTATGCTACATAACAGCGTGTATCCTATGCTACATAACAGCGTGTATCCTATGCTACATAACAGCGTGTATCCTATGCTACATAACAGCGTGTATCCTATGCTACATAACAGCGTGTATCCTATGCTACATAACAACGTGTATCCTATGCTACATAACAGCGTGTATCCTATGCTACATAACAGCGTGTATCCTATGCTACATAACAACGTGTATCCTATGCTACATAGCAGCGTGTATTCTATGCTACATAACAGCGTGTATCCTATGCTACATAACAGCGTGTATCCTATGCTACATAACAGCGTGTATCCTATGCTACATAACGTGTATCCTATGCTACATAACAGCGTGTATCCTATGCTACATAACAGCGTGTATCCTATGCTACATAACAGCGTGTATCCTATGCTACATAACAGCGTGTATCCTATGCTACATAACGTGTATCCTATGCTACATAACAGCGTGTATCCTATGCTACATAACGTGTATCCTATGATACATAGCAGCGTGTATTCTATGCTACATAACAACGTGTATCCTATGCTACATAACAGCGTGTATCCTATGCTACATAACAACGTGTATCCTATGCTACATAGCAGCGTGTATCCTATGCTACATAACAGCGTGTATCCTATGCTACATAACAACGTGTATCCTATGCTACATAACGTGTATCCTATGCTACATAACAGCGTGTATCCTATGCTACATAACAACGTGTATCCTATGCTACATAGCAGCGTGTATCCTATGCTACATAACAGCGTGTATCCTATGCTACATAACAGCGTGTATCCTATGCTACATAACGTGTATCATATGCTACATAGCATGTATCAAACTCTACTAATTATATCTTAGTTTTCTTATTGATATTAAATTATCTTTAAGGCTGATTGATGACTTGAGGTGCCCTCACCAACAAGTTACTCCTAGAGTCTCCCCCTCACCAACAAGTTACTCCTAGAGTCTCCCCCTCACCAACAAGTTACTCCTAGAGTGTCCTCCTCACCAACAAGTTACTCCTAGAGTGTCCTCCTCACCAACAAGTTACTCCTAGAGTCTTCCCTTCACCAACAAGTTACTCCTAGAGTCTCCCCCTCACCAACAAGTTACTCCAAGAGTGTCCTCCTCACCAACAAGTTACTCCTAGAGTGTCCTCCTCACCAACAAGTTACTCCTAGAGTCTCCCCCTCACCAACAAGTTACTCCAAGAGTGTCCTCCTCACCAACAAGTTACTCCTAGAGTCTCCCCCTCACCAACAAGTTACTCCTAGAGTGTCCTCCTCACCAACAAGTTACTCCTAGAGTGTCCTCACCAACAAGTTACTCCTAGAGTCTCCCCCTCACCAACAAGTTACTCCAAGAGTGTCCTCCTCACCAACAAGTTACTCCTAGAGTGTCCTCCTCACCAACAAGTTACTCCTAGAGTCTCCCCCTCACCAACAAGTTACTCCTAGAGTGTCCCCCTCACCAACAAGTTACTCCTAGAGTGTCCCCCTCACCAACAAGTTACTCCTAAATCCTCATAGTTACAGACAAATGTAGAATAGTAATCTCGTGAGTGAGTGAGTTCCTCAAACAGCTGACACGACATTTTCTAACCAGTAGGTGTACAAACTTTGTACATAGTACAAAGCGCCTCGTACAACTCCCATCTTGATTAATTACATTAATATTAACAACTATGAGCTCCACGCAGCGGGTCATCACGAAATTTTTTTTGTTTCTGCTGAGGAATAAAATGCCACCATTAGCAGCGACAAGAATCACTTTACGCAAAGCATACCACGGGTGGGGTTAGAACCCGCGATCAGAGAGTCTCAAAACTCTCTGACCGCGGGTTCTAACCCCACCCGTGGTATGGTTTGTTTTGCAATCGTGTCATTACGACTTCGTGAATCACTTTACGCTTTATGAATATTGTTGATGTTGATGTAGGTTTGCCAGGATGGGTCCCGGCCCGGGTCTTCTCTGTGTGGTGACCCGGCAGTGGTTCCTGAAGGTGTGTCAGGGTTGGCATAAGTGATGTACCGCTGACAGCACTATGGCGGGGCAAAGTGAACATTCTTGTTAAGTGATGTACCGCTGACAGCCCTATGACGGGGGCACGGTGAACATTCTTGTTAAGTGATGTACTGCTGACAGCCCTATGGCGGGGGCACGGTGAACATTCTTGTCAAGTGATGTACCGCTGACAGCCCTATGGCGGGGGCACGGTGAACATTCTTGTCAAGTGATGTACCGCTGACAGCCCTATGGCGGGGGCACGGTGAACATTCTTGTCAAGTGATGTACCGCTGACAGCCCTATGGCGGGGGCACGGTGAACATTCTTGTCAAGTGATGTACCGCTGACAGCCCTATGGCGGGGGGCACGGTGAACATTCTTGTCAAGTGATGTACCGCTGACAGCCCTATGGCGGGGAACTGTGAACATTCTTGTCAAGTGATGTACAGCTGACAGCCCTATGGCGGGGGCACGGTGAACATTCTTGTCAAGTGATGTACTGCTGACAGCCCTATGGCGGGGACACGGTGAACATTCTTGTCAAGTGATGTACTCCTGACAGCCCTATGACGGGGCACGGTGAACATTCTTAAGTGATGTACTGCTGACAGCACTATGGCCGGGAACTGTGAACATTCTTGTCAAGTGATGTACCGCTGACAGCACTATGGCGGGGGCACGGTGAACATTCTTGTCAAGTGATGTACCGCTGACAGCCCTATGGCGGGGAACTGTGAACATTCTTGTCAAGTGATGTACCGCTGACAGCACTATGGCGGGGCACGGTGAACATTCTTGTCAAGTGATGTACCGCTGACAGCACTATGGCGGGGCACGGTGAACATTCTTGTCAAGTGATGTACTGCTGACAGCCCTATGGCGGGGAACTGTGAACATTCTTGTCAAGTGATGTACAGCTGACAGCCCTATGGCGGGGCACTGTGAACATTCTTGTCAAGTGATGTACAGCTGACAGCCCTATGGCGGGGACACGGTGAACATTCTTGTTAAGTGATGTACAGCTGACAGCACTATGGCGGGGACACTGTGAACATTCTTGTCAAGTGATGTACCGCTGACAGCCCTATGGCGGGGCACGGTGAACATTCTTGTCAAGTGATGTACCGCTGACAGCACTATGACGGGGCACGGTGAGCATTCTTGTCAAGTGATGTACAGCTGACAGCACTATGGCGGGGAACTGTGAACATTCTTGTCAAGTGATGTACAGCTGACAGCACTATGACGGGGCACGGTGAACATTCTTGTCAAGTGATGTACCGCTGACAGCACTATGGCGGGGACACGGTGAACATTCTTGTCAAGTGATGTACAACTGACAGCACTATGACGGGGCACGGTGAGCATTCTTGTCAAGTGATGTACCGCTGACAGCACTATGGCGGGGACACGGTGAACATTCTTGTCAAGTGATGTACAACTGACAGCACTATGACGGGGCACGGTGAGCATTCTTGTCAAGTGATGTACCGCTGACAGCACTATGGCGGGGACACGGTGAACATTCTTGTCAAGTGATGTACTGCTGACAGCACTATGGCGGGGCACGGTGAACATTCTTGTCAAGTGATGTACTGCTGACAGCACTATGACGGGGCACGGTGAACATTCTTGTCAAGTGATGTACTGCTGACAGCCCTATGGCGGGGGCACGGTGAACATTCTTGTCAAGTGATGTACCGCTGACAGCACTATGGCGGGGGCACGGTGAACATTCTTGTCAAGTGATGTACTGCTGACAGCACTATGGCGGGGCACGGTGAACATTCTTGTCAAGTGATGTACTGCTGACAGCCCTATGGCGGGGCAGCCTTGCAGCAAGTGTGCGGTGAACTTTGTTCAAAGTAACCAGTTACAGTAGCGATCACAGAAACAGTAGCGCCTGGAAACCTGCACTCATATAAGTTGATAAATTAAGATAAATAAAGATACCATAGTGTTGTATATGCGTATGCGTCTAATTTATTAACTTGTCGGTTCTCAGAACCATTTATCTACTCATCTAAGTTGCAACAAGTGCTCAAGAGTTGGCCCAGGCTCACACCACGCCTAGCACACTGGAAGACAACTTTTACTATTAAAAAGATCTCACAAGTAACGCTGTCAGAACAGTATGATACGGTACAGTATGGAATTTTGTAGAGTACGATTGATTGTCAAAAAGTTTGCAGCACACAACTATTGTACAGTATTTTCTTTAAGGTACGGTATGATACTTTTCAGGTACGAAAAACAGTCAAAATACCGCTCCGTACCCAAATGGCAGCGTTGTTGCAGAAAGTAAGCTAGATGAGGCGCCACTGGCACATCCTCTCACATAAGTGAGAGTCGAGTACACATCTTATTTAAGATATGTACTAAATGAACTTAGACTTGGACTCAAAGATGTTATCAATGATACAACTATGTTTCTAAGATGCAAAACACACCACTTACATACTTCACTTCACCACTTTAACTCCTCCACTTACAATTTTATTTTACTCTCACTTTAAAAAAAACCTTCAACTTTCTAATTATATATTTTGAAACAGGTTTTCAAGTGAAAATAATTTCAGATTTTTCCAGTTATTGCGTTAATTAATCCTAAAAGAGCTTCGTAATCTATATTATAGTTAAAGTGGTTAATGTTTGCTTTCATTTCCGTGTATCACGTTTGCACTTTAATTTTGAGTCTAATTCATCAAAATTTTGCAACACACTGGGGTAACTATATTTCAGTATTTATATTTTAAATATTTTGCAACTTTTTCGCACAAGCAGAAAGGAAATAAATATTCTGTATAATCAATGCGAAAGGAATATTCATTGTGATGAGATTATGTGCACAGAGAGAGAGAGAGAGAGAGAGAGAGAGAGAGAGAGAGAGAGAGAGAGAGAGAGAGAGAGAGAGAGAGAGAGATAGAGAGAGAGATAGAGAGAGAGAGAGAGAGAGAGAGATAGAGAGAGATAGAGAGATAGAGAGATAGAGAGAGATAGAGAGAGAGAGAGAGAGAGAGAGAGAGAGAGAGAGAGAGAGAGAGAGAGAGACAATCAGCTGGCGTTGTATTACTGTTATGAAGGTTCATCAACAGTACAGTTATTGCTACCAATGTTAGCATTAAAAAGACTCTCACTGTCTAGTGCTAAGTTGTCTATAATAACTAGACGAGGTAGAATTATTTAGTTGACTCAGTTTTGAAAATGCATATCTTTAAAAGTACGGAAAAGATGCAGAATTACGGTACGATATTTTTACCGCACTATACGGTACGAAAAAAAATGAGGGTATGGTACGAAATTATGGGATGGTATTTCCGACAGGTACGAAAAACAGGAAACAATATGGGAAAACATGCCGTACTTTACTGCCGCCTTGCACGAAGTAAAGAGTGAATACTGAATATAAGGTTATATGAATAAAGTTATATGAATTACTCTGAACTTGACAAAATTCATGAGACAAGAGTACATAACATTTAATAGGCTTCTGTTTCACACCTGAATGACAGGAGGGTGGTACTTGCCTGGCCAGCTATCTACATGTTTACAATGACAGTTATAACATTTATGTTGAAGAATGCTGTGCTTAGATGTGACTGGAGTACAGTACCCCAAGGCATGGGCCTGGCGCCTCTTCTGTTGTTGTTGTTGTAAATCCTCACAGCGTACATAGATAAAAACACTCGCTCTAGTTACGTATCATTTGCAGATGACACCAAAATAAGTATGAAAATAATCTTGGTAAAAAACACGAAGAAACTGTATGAAAATATAAAGAGTCTTCGAGTGGGCAGTGCAGAATAACAGCGTTCAATAGTGACAACTTCTAACTACTTAGATATGGACAAAAATAAAGAACTCATGAGAGACACATACTATATACAAAACACAAAATTATCACCAAATAGAATGAAAAAGGACATGAAGGTTCTGAGTGCAATAATGCCACCTGACATTTCTTTCAAAACACAACAAGGCAAATATAACAAAAAGCCTGGAAAATGAAGATGGTGGATAATAAGAACTTCCAAAACAAAGGAAATAATGTTAATGGTGACACTTTTCAAATCACTTGTGCTCTCTCACTTATCGCTCAGTGTTGACTGCCCCGTTCAGGGCAGGAGATATTAGAGCCAGAACATATACAATAATTTACATCCCGCTCAGAGTAAATAAAGCATTTAGATTACTGAAAACATTTTAAAGTCCTAAAAATTTACTCACTGGAGTGAAGGAGAGAAATAGATATATGATAAAATACAAGTGGAAGATGCTTGAGGGTCTGGTCCCAAATCTATACACTGCCATAACAATATACTGGATTAATAGATATTAGAGAACATGCAAAATAATGCCAATGAAAAACGGGCGCTGTGGGTACAATAAGGAAACACTGTATCAACATTCGTGGTCCCTGACTGTTTAATACACTACCACGAGATATGAGAAACTCTCGATAACATTCAAAGGTATATGATACCTGGCAGGTAACAGTTGCCAGGATCTATTCCGCTGTTCAAATGCTCTTGAGCGACTCATCAGCCATGGTTTAGAGATGCAAGAGCACCATTAAAAGGAAAATGGTATACAATTTTTCACTGCAGCATTGCTAATAGCCAAGCCTAGCCTAGCCCAGCCCAGCCCAGCCCAGCCCAGCCCAGGCCAGGCCAGCCCAGCCCAGGCCAGGCCAGCCCAGGCCTGGGCTAGGCTGGGCTATTAGCAATGCTGCAGTGAAAGATTGTATACCATTTTCCTTTTAATGGTGCTCTTGCATCTCTAAACCATGGCTGATGAGTCGCTCAAGAGCAGACCAGGCCAGGACAGGCCAGACAGCCAGGCAGCACCAGGCCAGGTCAGGCCAGGCCAGGCCAGGCAGCCAGCCAGCTTGAGCCAGCCACTGGGAGTGTCAGAGGTGCCAGTTCAATGTCAACATTATTCTCATTTTGGGCTGGTTGCCGGGCCGGCTGCCTCCTGCTCTGGATACAGCTTTATGTAAATACTATTGCATTAGTAGTTACAGTAGCAGAAATTATCCTTGTTTTCTTCCGTCGCCACCAAGTGCTATATTTTTTTAATGTTAAATTAGACTACTGGGTTAATTTAGACTAAGGCTACATAAAGATTACATAAACCTACAATAACGTATATTTAATTACAAAGATGGAAGTTACCCAAATCTGCAGCGATAAGTGTGGCAATGAGGTGACTCGGGGAAAAATAAGGAATGTTAAATTCTGAAGGCGTAACCTTTTTGGTGTCAGAATGAGATGGTGGCCGGGGAACTGAAGGATGGGGAGAGAACCTTCTGCTATACTATTCTAATCTTAAATGTGTAAGAGAAGAACAGTGACAGTTATGACAGTATGTGAGCAGCTACCCTGGGTACACACACGATAGTCTTAGTACTATACTGTTTATCAATAGTATTATACACCGACAAGTATGTTAAGACACAATATTAGGTTTATGGCGTCTTATTGAGAAGACGTTTCATCCACCTGGTGGACAAAACGTCTTCACACTAAGATGTGGATAAATGGTATAAAATACCGACACGATCATCATAAAAATCTTCGAAAGAGTGATGAGACGGCAGATTACAAATTTCATGGACCAGCATAACCAACATAACCCGAACCAGCATGGCTTTAGAGCAGGACAATCATGCCTGTCGCAGCTGCTGAACCATTATGACAGAATTACGGAGGCGTTGGAAGACGACAAAAACGCAATGTGATTTACACAGATTTTGCAAAGGCGTTTGACAAATGCGATCATAGAGTGATAGAGCTCAAAATGAAGGCCATAGGCATAGGAAGTAGGCAGATGATTTTCGTTCTAACACAAGAACACAAAAAGTGTGGAAAGCCAGTGCCCCAAGGGCTGTCCTGCACCTCTGCTGTTTCTCATCCTCATAGCAGACATAGATAAAAAAACACCCGTCACACTTTTGTATCATCATTTTCAGATGACTAAAATAAACATGAAAGTCACTACGGTAGAAGACACTGAAAAAATTACAGGAAGACATAAGCAGAGTTTTCCAGTGGGCAGTGGAGAACAACATGACGTTCAATGGTGATAAGTTCCAGCTGCTTAGGTATGGAAAGAATGAAGAACTCAAAAGAAACACTATATACAAAACTCAAGAGGGTCACCAAACAGAACGAAAGGAACACGTAAAAGACCTGGGAATAATAATGTCAGCTGACCTTTCTTTTAAAGACCATAACAAGACAAAGATCACGACAGCTACGAAGATGACGGGGTGGGTATTGAGAACTTTCAAAACAAGGGAAATAATGCCGATGGTGACACTCTTCAAATCGCTAGTGCTCCCTCATTCAGATTATTGCTCAGTGCTGACGGCCTCGTTCAAAGCAGGAGAAATATCTAAGATGTAATTTAGGTGCCAGTTAAGCACCTAAATTACAGGGAACGCCTTCAAGTCTTGAACATGTACTCATTGGAGCGGAGGAAAGATAAGAACATAAGAACATAAGAAAGGAGGAACACTGCAGCAGGCCTGTTGGCCCATACTAGGCAGGTCCTTCACAATCCATCCCACTAACAGAATATTTGCTCAACCCAATTTTCAAAGCTACCCAAGAAATAAGCTTTGACAATTCTACCAACTCATCCAACCCCTCTCACTCATGAATTTATCCAACCTAAATTTGAAACTACCCAAGGTCCTAGCTTCAATAACCCTACTAGGCAGACTGTTCCACTCATCAACTACCCTATTTCCAAACCAATACTTTCCTATATCCTTTCTAAATCTAAACTTATCTAACTTGAATCCATTATTGCGGGTTCTCTCTTGGAGAGATATCCTCAAGACCTTATTTATATCCCCTTTGTTAATACCCATTTTCCACTTGTATACCTCGATCATGTCTCCCCTCATTCTACGTCTTACAAGTGAATGTAATTTTAGGGTCTTCAATCTTTCTTCGTAAGGAAGATTTCTAATGCTATGTATTAATTTAGTCATTCTACGCTGAATGTTTTCTAACGAATTTATGTCCATTCTGTAATATGGAGACCAGAACTGAGCTGCGTAATCTAGGTGAGGCCTTACTAATGATGTATAAAGCTGTAATATAACCTCTGGACTTCTGTTGCTAACACTTCTTGATATAAATCCCAGTAATCTATTTGCCTTATTACGTACGCTTAGGCATTGCTGTCTTGGTTTAAGGTTGCTGCTTACCATCACCCCCAAGTCCTTCTCGCAATCTGTATGGCTAAGTTCTACGTTATTTAACTTATAAGTGCTTGGGTTATGGACACTCCCGAGCTTCAGAACCTTGCATTTATCTACATTGAACTGCATCTGCCACTTTTCTGACCACGAATTAAGTTTGTCTAAATCTTCCTGAAGTTCTATGACATCTACGTCTGAATCAATTATCCTACCTATCTTCGTGTCGTCGGCGAATTTGCTCATATCACTAGTAATTCCCTCATCAAGGTCATTGATATATATTATAAATAACAATGGGCCTAAGACTGATCCCTGTGGAACACCACTTGTTACAAGTCCCCATTCGGATTTAACCCCATTTATGCACACTCTCTGCTTCCTATTGGTGAGCCATGACTCGATCCATGACAGCACTTTTCCCCCAATGCCATGAGCTGCCACTTTCTTTAACAGTCTCTGGTGCGGTACTCTATCAAAAGCCTTACTAAAGTCTAAATAAACAATATCGAATTCTTTATCGTGATCAACAGCCTCAAAAGCTTTACTGAAGAAGGTTAATAAATTAGATAGGCAGGAACGGCCCTCGTGAATCCATGCTGGGTATCATTAATCAAATTATGGTTATCTAGATGGCTTCTAATAATATCAGCTATAATTGACTCTAGTAATTTGCCTACAATTGAGGTCAGGCTTATTGGGCGGTAGTTTGACGGTAGTGACTTGTCCCCTGCTTTAAAAATAGGAATTACATTAGCCATCTTCCACATATCAGACACTACACCTGTTTGAAGAGATAAATTAAAAATGTTAGATATTGGTTCACAGAGTTCCATTTTGCATTCCTTAAGAACCCTTGCAAAAAGCTCATCAGGACCCGGCGATTTATTTTGTTTCAGTCGGTCCAGCTGTTTCATAATCATTTCGCTAGTGACTGTGATATTACATAATTTATCTTCTTCTGGGCCTCTGTAAAAATTAATTACTGGGATATTATTAATGTCTTCCTGTGTGAAAACCGAGAGAAAATAATTATTAAAAATAGAGCACATATCATTCTCCTTGTCAGTAAGATGCCCAAAGTTATTTTTAAGGGGACCTATCTTATCCCTAACTTTTGTTCTATAAACCTGGAAAAAACTTTTTGGGTTAGTTTTTGAATCCCTAGCAACTTTAATTTCATAGTCCCGTTTAGATTTTCTTATTCCCTTTTTAACGTCCCTCTTAATGTCAGTATAAAATACATGATAATATATACCTGGAAAGTACTTGAGGGCCTGGTCCCAAATCTGCACACTGTCATAACAACATACAGGAGTGAGAGATATGGGAGGAAGTGTAAAATAAACCCAGTGAGGAGCAGGGGTGCAGTGGGGACAGTAAGGGAACACTGTATCAACATTCGGGGTCCCAGACTATTCAACATCTTACCAGAAGATATCAAAGACACGGCTGGAACAAGTGTAGAAGCCTTCAAGAAGAAACTGGACAAGTATCTTCACCAGGTGCCAGATCAACCAGGCTGCGATGGACATGTAGGGCAGCAACAGCCTGGTAGAACAGGCAAGCACCAGACGAGCCTGGCTCATGGACGGGCTCCGAGAGTAGCTAAACTCTCGAAACTCTTCAAAGGTACATCAAAGGTAAAGTACGATGGAAAAATAGACAAATACAGTATAATGCGATCCTTCATTGACTATGTTTCACATTATACTGCATTTGTCTATTTTTCCACGATAATACGTCATAAAGCACATACTGTGTTATTAGCATCCCATACCCTTCCTCCTCCACCTTCACTCTGCCTCACTTCATTGCTTTCCTCAGTCTTGTACTCTGATCTTTTTATTTCTTCCATTCTTCCTTGACGTAGTAACTGAAATTTGTCTTCACTGAGCATCATATTATTGTCATCATCCCACTGGAACACTTAGCTAATATCATCTTAGTGGGTCGCTGTGAGATGCCACTCTCATACAAGTTCTAGTATCGTCGGCAACGATGATACAGTGCTCTAGTTAATGTCCCTGTATATGTTAGATATGAGATAGAGAAGTGGGGCAAGTACCGTGCCTTGGGTGACAAGGTTATTCACTGTAGCAGCCTCAGATTTCACCCTTTTCACTACAACTCTTCGGGTTTTATTTGTCAGGAAGTTATATAGCTATGTATCCACGTTCCTAGTTATTCCTTTATTCCTTTTGCATGCATTTTGTTCGCAGTTTCCAAACGCTTTTGCGAAGTCAGTGTAAACTACATGTGTATTTTGCTTGTCTTCCGGTGTATCCAAGATCATGTAATGGTCAGGCACTTGCAAGAGGCAAGAGCGACCTGTTCTAAACCCATACTGATACGATTCCATGTGACTGGCAACCTTGTCTCTTCAAAACCTTTCCAAGATATTGATAATGTGGGACGTCAGCGCTATCGGTAATTTTTTGTTTTAATTTCTTTACTGGCATCTTCGTGGAGTGGTTTTACCGGCTGTGGGGTCACTCAGTGGCCAGGCTCTTTCTCCACGGAATATTGAAGGCATGTGATAATGGCTTCTTGCAATTCTTAAAGAATATGGAGAAGCATTCTTCATGATAACATTGCATCCCCTCACTCATGATTATCTTCCTAAGTGACTCTTCATATAATAATCTTTTACTCATGAAATATATAACCCCTCAGCGTGACTCACTCATGTAATGTTACCATACTCAGGATGACTCACTCCTGTAATGTTACCATACTCAGGGTGACTCACTCATGTAATGTTACCATACTCAGGGTGACTCACTCATGTAATGTTACCATACTCAGCGTGACTCACTCATGTAATGTTACCATACTCAGGATGACTCACTCCTGTAATGTTACCATACTCAGGGTGACTCACTCATGTAATGTTACCATACTCAGGGTGACTCACTCATGTAATGTTACCATACTCAGGGTGACTCACTCATGTAATGTTACCATACTCAGCGTGACTCACTCATGTAATGTTACCATACTCAGGGTGACTCACTCATGTAATGTTACCATACTCAGCGTGACTCACTCATGTAATGTTACCATACTCAGCGTGACTCACTCATGTTACCATACTCAGGGTGACTCACTCATGTAATGTTACCATACTCAGGGTGACTCACTCATGTAATGTTACCATACTCAGGTGACTCACTCATGTTACCATACTCAGGGTGACTCACTCTGTAATGTTACCATACTCAGGGTGACTCACTCTGTAATGTTACCATACTCAGGGTGACTCACTCATGTAATGTTACCATACTCAACGTGACTCACTCCTGTAATGTTACCATACTCAGGGTGACTAACTCCTGTAATGTTACCATACTCAGGGTGACTCACTCCTGTAATGTTACCATACTCAGGGTGACTCACTCCTGTAATGTTACCATACTCAGGGTGACTCACTCCTGTAATGTTACCATACTCAGGGTGACTACTCCTGTATGTTACCTACTAGTGACAACTCCGTAAGTTACCATACTCAGGGTGACTAACTCCTGTAATGTTACCATACTCAGGGTGACTCACTCATGTAATGTTACCATATTCAGCGTGACTCACTCATGTAATGTTACCATACTCAGGGTGACTCACTCCTGTAATGTTACCATACTCAGCGTGACTCACTCCTGTAATGTTACCATACTCAGCGTGACTCACTCCTGTAATGTTACCATATTCAGCGTGACTCACTCATGTAATGTTACCATACTCAGGGTGACTCACTCATGTAATGTTACCATACTCAGCATGACTCACTCATGTAATGTTACCATACTCAGGGTGACTCACTCCTGTAATGTTACCATACTCAGCATGACTCACTCCTGTAATGTTACCATACTCAGCATGACTCACTCATATAATGTTACCATACTCAGGGTGACTCACTCCTGTAATGTTACCATACTCAGCGTGACTCACTCATGTAATGTTACCATACTCAGCGTGACTCACTCATGTAATGTTACCATACTCAGCGTGACTCACTCATGTAATGTTACCATACTCAGGGTGACTCACTCCTGTAATGTTACCATACTCAGCGTGACTCACTCCTGTAATGTTACCATACTCAGCGTGACTCACTCCTGTAATGTTACCATATTCAGCGTGACTCAGTCATGTAATGTTACCATACTCAGGGTGACTCACTCATGTAATGTTACCATACTCAGCGTGACTCACTCATGTAATGTTACCATACTCAGGTGACTCACTCCTGTAATGTTACCATACTCAGCATGACTCATCTGTAATGTTACCATACTCAGCATGACTCACTCATATAATGTTACCATACTCAGGGTGACTCACTCCTGTAATGTTACCATACTCAGCGTGACTCACTCATGTAATGTTACCATACTCAGCGTGACTCACTCATGTAATGTTACCATACTCAGCGTGACTCACTCATGTAATGTTACCATACTCAGGATGACTCACTCATGTAATGTTACCATACTCAGCATGACTCACTCATGTAATGTTACCATACTCAGCATGACTCACTCATGTAATGTTACCATACTCAGCGTGACTCACTCATGTAATGTTACCATATTCAGCGTGACTCACTCATGTAATGATACCATACTCAGGGTGACTCACTCATGTAATGTTACCATACTCAGCGTGACTCACTCATGTCATGTTACCATACTCAGGGTGACTCACTCATGTAATGTTACCATATTCAGCGTGACTCACTGATGTAATGATACCATACTCAGGGTGACTCACTCATGTCATGTTACCATACTCAGGGTGACTCACTCATGTAATGTTACCATACTCAGCGTGACTCACTCCTGTAATGTTACCATACTCAGGGTGACTCACTCCTGTAATGTTACCATACTCAGCGTGACTCACTCATGTAATGTTACCATACTCAGCGTGACTCACTCATGTAATGTTACCATACTCAGGGTGACTCACTCATGTAATGTTACCATACTCAGGGTGACTCACTCATGTAATGTTACCATACTCAGCGTGACTCACTCATGTAATGTTACCATACTCAGGGTGACTCACTCATGTAATGTTACCATACTCAGGGTGACTCACTCATGTAATGTTACCATACTCAGGGTGACTCACATGTAATGTTACCATACTCAGCATGTATGTGAAGTTATTCCTTTCTTCTTCATAAAATATACACTACTAGTACTCACCGATTTGGCAGAAATTTTCAGTTTAAATAGAGGTTACACTGAGCACCTGACAATGTGATCACCTGTCTCCCTTCTCTTCCCTGCCCCTCCTCCTCCTCCATCATTCCTTCCTCCTCTCTGTTTACCTTTTCCTCCCACTTCCCCCCTTTTCCCTCCCAGTTCTCTTCCTCCTCCTTCTCTTCTCTAGCTCCTCCTCAATGAGTATCAGGTGTCAGACCATCACACAGTATCAGGACTCAGACCATCACACAGTATCAGGTGTCAGACCATCACACAGTATCAGGTGTCAGACCATCACACAGTATCAGGTGTCAGACCATCACACAGTATCAGGACTCAGACCATCACACAGTATCAGGTGTCAGACCATCACACAGTATCAGGACTCAGACCATCACACAGTATCAGGTGTCAGACCATCACACAGTATCAGGTGTCACATCACAGTTCAGGGCTGACCATCACACAGTATCAGGTGTCAGACCATCACACAGTATCAGGTCTCAGACCATCACACAGTATCAGGTCTCAGACCATCACACAGTATCAGGTGTCAGACCATCACACAGTATCAGGTGTCAGACCATCACACAGTATCAGGTCTCAGACCATCACACAGTATCAGGTGTCAGACCATCACACAGTATCAGGACTCAGACCATCACACAGTATCAGGTCTCAGACCATCACACAGTATCAGGTGTCAGACCATCACACAGTATCAGGTGTCAGACCATCACACAGTATCAGGTGTCAGACCATCACACAGTATCAGGTCTCAGACCATCACACAGTATCGGGTGTCAGACCATCACACAGTATCAGGTGTCAGACCATCACACAGTATCAGGTGTCAGACCATCACACAGTATCAGGTCTCAGACCATCACACAGTATCAGGTGTCAGACCATCACACAGTATCAGGTCTCAGACCATCACACAGTATCAGGTCTCAGACCATCACACAGTATCAGGTGTCAGACCATCACACAGTATCAGGACTCAGACCATCACACAGTATCAGGTGTCAGACCATCACACAGTATCAGGTCTCAGACCATCACACAGTATCAGGTGTCAGACCATCACACAGTATCGGTGTCAGACCATCACACAGTATCAGGATCGACCATCACACAGTATCAGGTGTCAGACCATCACACAGTATCAGGTGTCAGACCATCACACAGTATCAGGTGTCAGACCATCACACAGTATCAGGTGTCAGACCATCACACAGTATCAGGTGTCAGACCATCACACAGTATCAGGTCTCAGACCATCACACAGTATCAGGTGTCAGACCATCACACAGTATCAGGTGTCAGACCATCACACAGTATCAGGTCTCAGACCATCACACAGTATCAGGACTCAGACCATCACACAGTATCAGGTTCAGACCATCACACAGTATCAGGTGTCAGACCATCACACAGTATCAGGTGTCAGACCATCACACAGTATCAGGTCTAGACCATCACACAGTATCGGTGTCAGACCATCACACAGTATCAGGCTCAGACCATCACACAGTATCAGGTGTCAGACCATCACACAGTATCAGGTCTCAGACCATCACACAGTATCAGGTTCAGACCATCACACAGTATCAGGTGTCAGACCATCACACAGTATCAGGACTCAGACCATCACACAGTATCGGGTCTCAGACCATCACACAGTATCGGGTGTCAGACCATCACACAGTATCAGGTGTCAGACCATCACACAGTATCAGGTGTCAGACCATCACACAGTATCAGGTGTCAGACCATCACACAGTATCGGTGTCAGACCATCACACAGTATCAGGTGTCAGACCATCACACAGTATCAGGTGTCAGACCATCACACAGTATCAGGTGTCAGACCATCACACAGTATCAGGTGTCAGACCATCACACAGTATCAGGTGTCAGACCATCACACAGTATCAGGTGTCAGACCATCACACAGTATTGGCATCAGTCTGGCACTTCATACAACGTTCAGATGCAAGTCGTCAGTCGTAAATAAACTTGTCTCACTCGTCTAGGCACTCATCTTTTTTACTTTGTTATATATGGCTTGAGATGTGTGGTTTACTGCCAGGCTCCTGCTGAGTAAGAGTCTAGCTCATGTAGTCGTAGTAATCCTGCGACAGCAGTGTTAAGTTACCTCTGGCGTTCTTAATCACTATATCTGACAAATATCTTCTCTGACCTACACTCACTCACTCTCACTCTCATTCACTCACTCACTCACTCACTCACTCACTCACTCACTCACTCACTCACTCACTCTCTCTCTCTCTCTCTCTCTCTCTCTCTCTCTCTCTCTCTCTCTCTCTCTCTCGAAATCGACTACGGGTAAGGTGCAAGTAGTGGTATCAGATGGGTAGTGGGTGTGACACTGGTAGTAATGATATGGGAGGGTGGGCGGCGCTGCTGACCCACCCACTTGTGGTGATTGTTACTTTGGTGGAGTGACTGCTCACACCCTCACAATACTTTATTACTCTACCCGCAGTTTACCCATAGTCGATTTCGAGGGTTCACCGCCCCAGCGACTCCATCCCAAACTAGGCTTCCCTATACATGACTTGATCAACCACGCTGTGCTAGCCTCATGGAGTCCAACATATATATCATATATTAATGATGGCATACAGTACCGACAATATGATGAATAAAAAACATGCGCAACCCAAGTGTGGCACATGTATGTTATTCATCATGTTAGTATGGTATACCACCAGTATTATGACACGTGACACAGCAACACCATGGTATCTGGGTACAGGACAAGTCTTCTGTAACTCCTTTCTTAAATAACAGTTTAACACGACCTACTTGCACTAGTGAGCCACGCTCACCTGTGGCACTAGTGAGCCACGCTCACCTGTGGCACTAGTGAGCCACGCTCACCTGTGGCACTAGTGAGCCACGCTCACCTGTGACATCAACTCCAGCTACTTCGAAGATTGAGACACTAATGCAACATATGGGAATCTGTATTATGGAAACGTTTCGCCACACAGTGGCTTCATCAGTCCAATACAAAGCAGAAAGGTGTAAGGAGAGGAGGAGTTTGAGGTAATCAGTCCCTCGGCCTGGAGTCGATGTGTTCAGTCCATCAATCTTGTGGAAAGTACAACACAGGGCCGTAGAAGTTGCTTATATACTGTAGTCAGGTGAGGTGAAGCAGGAGGAGGCGGGGTCATAGTGGTACCATCCACTAGTCGAAGTAGGTCTTCGTCCAAAGGTTGGACAAGTGTTGAAGAATTTCTTGTATCAAGATCCCATGATGTTGCAGTGTCTGACAGATGTGATAAATGGTTTTGAAAACCGACGAGTTGAAGATTGAGACATTTATGCAACATATGGGAATCTTTATTAAGGAAACGTTTCGCCACTCAGTGGCTTCATCAGTCCAATCTTCAACTCTTCGGTTTTCAAAACCATTTATCATCCAGCTGCTTCATCTCGTTTACAAGGTCTAGTCACATACCTATGCTTTAGGCTTGAGGGACTGACCACCACCTACCAAGACTAGTGGACTGATCAGCTCAAAACTACTACTACTGACTTCAGTATTATATTCACTTGTATTCGACTGATGAAGCCTGTTGTTCTGGCGAAATGTTTCAGCAATATAGATACCCAGGTACTGCACAGTCTCTTATTCTTCAGAATGTGCCACAGCCCGGCTGATCAGGAACCGACTTCAGGAACTTACCAAGTTACTTTTCCTCTTCAAGACAGCTAGGGGTATGTTGGTAATCCCTCTATGTATAACAGGAGGGTATTAAAAAGTCTGGGTCCCTTCACACTTACTGAGTTACAGTATCTCTTAGTGTACTCACTGCACCCCTGCTTTTCATTAGGGGTATTTTGAAACCTCTGGCAAGCTACTTGCTCTCACAAAAAGTGATTTCAGTATGCAATTTGAGACCAATCCCTCTTGAAGTTTCCAGGTATAGATTATGATGCATCTTTCTCGCCTAAGTTCCAAGGAGTACAGCTCGAGGGGCTTCGAGTGTTCCCAATAATTTAGGTACTTGACTGAGTTTATGCGGGAAGTGAAAGTGCTCAGTAAACTTTGTAGATCGGCCATTTCGCTTGTCTTAAAGGGGCTATAAAAGCGCAACAACATTATAGTATAGAGAGAACAAATGACTCACGGCTGTGATAACTACACTGAGAGAACAAATGACTCACGGCTGTGATAACTACACTGTTGTCATCCTTGAAAGTTATCTGACATTATCATTTAAGTCATTCACTTTATTGAGAGGTTTGTGCTTGTTTTATACACAATTTTAGATTTAATTTTCTCGGGGTTTTTTTCCTATAACACAATAACTGAAATATGTCCTCATTGAGTTTCATATTGTATCCCACTGGAAGACTTGGTTTACATCACCTTGAAGATATGCTGTGTCCTCAAGTATATGCCACTCGCATACAAATTTTAGTATCGTCTGCCAGGGGTGACACAGTGCTCTGATTTATGTAAGTGTCTATGGAGAATGTGAGAGAGAGATCGGGGCGAGAACTGTGCAGTGAGCAACACAACTTTTCAGTGTGCCAGTCTCTGGTTTTACTTTCCTCACTATTAATATTTCCATTCTATTTGGGAAATTAAAAAAAATCAAGCTTTTCATTTTGTATGTATTGTGTGCACTTTCACTATATGATTAATAATCTTGATTTTTAAAACTCCTTTAAAAATGCGGGACGTAATGCTACTGGAGACTGATTTTTTACAACCTTTGTGGAGTGGGGCTACACTCGTTGTTTTGTGGAGTGGGCTACACTCGTTGTTTTGTGGAGTGGGCTACACTCGTTGTTTTGTGGAGTGGGGCTACACTCGTTGTTTTGTGGAGTGGGCTACACTCGTTGTTTTGTGGAGTGGGCTACACTCGTTGTTTTGTGGAGTGGGGCTACACTCGTTGTTTTGTGGAGTGGGCTACACTCGTTGTTTTGTGGAGTGGCTACACTCGTTGTTTTGTGGAGTGGGCTACACTCGTTGTTTTGTGGAGTGGGCTACACTCGTTGTTTTGTGGAGTGGGCTACACTCGTTGTTTTGTGGAGTGGGCTACACTCGTTGTTTTGTGGAGTGGGCTACACTCGTTGTTTTGTGGAGTGGGCTACACTCGTTGTTTTGTGGAGTGGGCTACACTCGTTGTTTTGTGGAGTGGGCTACACTCGTTGTTTTGTGGAGTGGGCTACACTCGTTGTTTTGTGGAGTGGGCTACACTCGTTGTTTTGTGGAGTGGGCTACACTCGTTGTTTTGTGGAGTGGGCTACACTCGTTGTTTTGTGGAGTGGGCTACACTCGTTGTTTTGTGGAGTGGGCTACACTCGTTGTTTTGTGGAGTGGGCTACACTCGTTGTTTTGTGGAGTGGGCTACACTCGTTGTTTTGTGGAGTGGGCTACACTCGTTGTTTTGTGGAGTGGGCTACACTCGTTGTTTTGTGGAGTGGGCTACACTCGTTGTTTTGTGGAGTGGGCTACACTCGTTGTTTTGTGGAGTGGGCTACACTCGTTGTTTTGTGGAGTGGGCTACACTCGTTGTTTTGTGGAGGGCTACACTCGTTGTTTTGTGGAGTGGGGCTACACTCGTTGTTTTGTGGAGTGGGGCTACACTCGTTGTTTTGTGGAGTGGGCTACACTCGTTGTTTTGTGGAGTGGGGCTACACTCGTTGTTTTGTGGAGTGGGCTACACTCGTTGTTTTGTGGAGTGGGCTACACTCGTTGTTTTGAGGCTACACTCGTTGTTTTGGGGAGTGGGCTACACTCGTTGTTTTGTGGACACTGTTTATGGGCTACACTCGTTGTTTTGAGTGGGCTACACTCGTTGTTTTGTGGAGTGGGGCTACACTCGTTGTTTTGTGGAGTGGGCTACACTCGTTGTTTTGTGGAGTGGGCTACACTCGTTGTTTTTAATGACCGTGATTGTTTCTGTGTGCAGATTAAACCTCCATAGAGGACATAAGACACATAATATGACTTTCTGGCCAGTCTTGATGATAATGGACTTGCACGAGTCTGGACCTGGGACAGAGTGCAAGAGTATGCCATTAATGGCTTCTTTAAAGTCGAGTGGTTTGTGTTATGTCGGAAATTTTGTAGATGTCAGAATTTTGAGTATCATTAATAAAAAATAATCTGAAATGTTGATCTTAAGTTGTATTAATTGTTCACTAAATTCTTAGTCGTACTGCTAACTTGAGTGCTTCACTTATGTCATTGTTGTGGTCAGCGTTATGTTGCACCTCACTTAAGCAAGGACCGGATGTTGCATGTGGCTTTACCTTGCATTCTGAATATGATAAGAAGTATTTTGGATATCTTTCAAATTCATTAATAGCTTTTGTCTTCTTCTGTGACCCTGTGACCTGACTTACTTAGTGACCACTTCATCAGCCACTTATTATTATTGATTGACTTAATGTAAAGAGTGTTGACTAAAGAGGACCATTAAGACAGTGTCACTTATACACCAAAGATGTTTTAATACCCAATAATTTAGGTTGGTATTAAAACTACTATCATTAATTCAACTTGTGATAATCAACAGTGTTGTGAACTACAGTCATCACCATCCTTCCACTTCACTATTTCCTCACCTTGGCTACACTATCTTCTACACACGTTACCTTCTATATGATTATCATCATTTATTCCTGAAGGGAACCTTTAAGAGGTTGCCTCACTTTTTCTTTCATTTTTCTTCCTCCAACTTTTTTATTTTATTTCGCTTCCAACTCGAGAACGCCTCATCCTATCGCCTTTAAATTTTCAAAGTGTGTGTACGGTAATGGAGACCAAATTCTTGAAACAATTGACACGTTCACGTGCCCTGGGATGACTCACTTCTAAAACCCTAACTGGTGTAGCATCAAACCTCTCTAGGCTGGAATACTGCTCTACATTACCATCTCCGTTCAAAGCAGATGAAATTGCAGATCTGGAGTGTGTACAGAGAACCTTTACTGCACATACATGTATAGGTTCCATCAAACACCTTAACTACTGGGAAAGCTTGGAAGCACTTGACTTTCTCACTGGAGCGCAGACAAGAGAGATACATATTAATCTACCCGTGGAAAATCCTGGAGGGACTGGTTCCTAATCTGCACACACAAATCACTCCCTACGAAAGTAAAAGACTTGGCAGGCGATGCAACATACCCCCAATGAAAAGTAGGGGCGCCATTAGTACACTAAGAGAAAACACTATTCAACAGCCTCCCACCATACATAAGGGGAATTACCAATAGACCCCTGGCTGCCTTCAAGAGGAAGCTGGACAGATGCTTAAAGTCGGTGCCGGATCAGCCGGGCTGTGGTTCGGCCAGCAGTAACAGCCTAGTTGATCAGGCCCTCATCCACCAGGAGGCCTGGTCGTGGACCGGGCCGCAGGGGCGTTGATCCCCGGAATACCCTTAAGGTAGACTCCAAACAGATGACTGCTCTTTCCCTTGACGGTGCCTAAATCTTACACCTCACCCCAGAACTCAAGCTGGGGTGGGGTGAGGAAGTAGGTACTCACCCCAGAGCTCAAGTTGGGGGTGGGGTGAGGAAGTAGGTACTCAACCCAGAGCTCAAGTTGGGGTGGGGTGAGGAAGTAGGTACTCACCCCAGAGCTCAAGTTGGGGGTGGGGTGAGGAAGTAAGTACTCACCCCAGAGCTCAAGTTGGGGTGGGGTGAGGAAGTAGGTGCTCACCCCAGAGCTCAAGCTGGGGTGGGGTGAGGAATTAGGTACTCACCCCAGAGATCAAGCTGGGGTAGGGAGAGGGGAACTGGCGATAGCCAATATGAGGGGAGGAAAGGAGTGAAGTCTAGGTGGGGAGGTAGAGAGGGGAGACAGGGACAATGAGAGTAAGAAAGAAGAGGCGCCCGAGGGGACATGGACGAACCTGGAGTGAATGATGCATAAAAGAGGGGAGAGTTGTCACGGTCCACGAGGGTAATGGTAAGGGGGGGCACCAAGAACACGGGAGGGGGTGGCATTAAGAACACGGGAGGGCTGGCACTAAGAAAACGGGAGGGGGAGGCACCAAGAACACGGGAGGGGGTGGAACTAAGAACACGGGAGGGGTGGAACTAAGAACACGGGAGGGGTGGAACTAAGAACACGGGAGGGGTGGCACTAAGAACACAGGAGGGGGTGGCACTAAGAACACGGGAAGGGATGATAAAGGTGACAGAGGATGATAAGGGATGACAGAGGACGGTTATAAAGAAAATGTTAGGAGAGGATGCAGAATATTCCTGGGAGATGACAGAGGGGGAAGGAAGGAAGGAAGGAGGCAGGTATGATAGAGGAAGTAAGAAGGAAGAAAGGAGGCAGGAATGATAGAGGAAGTAAGAAGAAAGGAAGGAGGCAGGTGACAGAGAAACGTTCACATTACTGTACGTATTTTCTGGTTGAGTTTATGTATGAGTGTTGGTGTTGGTGGTTTGAACGACTCTTGCCATGGGAAGGGGAGGGGTAGGGGGAGGGGGGAAGGTGATGTGGGGTACCATGACTCAAGAAATCGTAATGACGCGATTGCAAACAACCCACGGTACGACTCGCTCGCCGCGAGTTCAATCCCCACCCGTACCGTGGTTTAATGCATGGTCGTGGGCATCGTCAGGAAGTCACTTAGCCACCCAGTTCTCTGACGATCGTAGTAGGCAAGTGAGAGGGAAGGAAGGAGGCAGGTGAGAGGGAAGGAAGGAGGCAGGTGAGAGGGAAGGAAGGAGGCAAGTGAGAGGGAAGGAAGGAGGCAGGTGAGAGGGAAGGAAGGAGGCAGGTGAAAGGGAAGGAAGGAGGCAAGTGAGAGGGAAGGAAGGAGGCAGGTGAGAGGAAGGAAGGAGGCAGGTGAGAGGAAGGAAGGAGGCAAGTGAGAGGAAGGAAGGAGGCAGGTGAGAGGAAGGAAGGAGGGCAGGTGAGAGGAAGGAAGGAGGCAAGTGAGAGGGAAGGAAGGAGGCAGGTGACAGGGGAGGAAGGAGGCAGGTGAGAGGGGAGGAAGGAGGCAAGTGAGAGGGAAGGAAGGAGGCAGGTGAGAGGGGAGGAAGGAGGCAGGTGAGAGGGAAGGAAGGAGGCAAGTGAGAGGGAAGGAAGGAGGCAAGTGAGAGGGAAGAAAGGAGGCAGGTGAGAGGGAAGGAAGGAGGCAGGTGAGAGGAAGGAAGGAGGCAGAGGTGAGAGGGAAGGAAGGAGGCAGGTGAGAGGGGAGGAAAGGAGGCAGGTGAGAGGGAAGGAAGGAGGCAGGTGAGAGGAGGAAGGAGGCAGGTGAGGAGGAGGAAGGAGGCAGGTGAGAGGAAGGAAGAAGGTGAGAGGGAAGGAAGGAAGGTGAGAGGAGAGGAAAGAGGCAAGTGAGAGGAAAGGAAGGAGGCAGGTGAGAGGGAAGGAAGGAGGCAGATGAGGGGGAGGAAGGAGGCAGGTGAGAGGGAAGGAAGGAGGCAGGTGAGAGGGAAGGACGGAGGCAGGTGAGAGGGAAGGAAGGAGGCAGGTGAGAGGGAAGGAAGGAGGCAGGTGAGAGGGAAGGAAGGAGGCAGGTGAAAGGGAAGGAAGGAGGCAGGTGAAAGGGAAGGAAGGAGGAAGGTGAAAGGGAAGGAAGGTGCCAGGTGAGAGGGAAGGAAGGAGACAGGTGAGAGGGAAGGATGGAGGCAGGTGAAAGGGAAGGAAGGAGGCAGGTGAGAGGGAAGGAAGGAGGCAGGTGAGAGGGAAGGAAGGAGGCAG
>WNWK01001893.1:0-150000 GCA_009830355.1 Cherax destructor | reverse complement strand
TAACACCAGACCTGCTCGTCAAGATAACACCAGAACTGGTTGTCCACCAGACCTGGCTGTCAAGATAACACCAGACCTGCTCGTCAAGATAACACCAGACCTGCTCGTCAAGATAACACCAGACCTGGTTGTCAAGATAACACCAGACCTGCTCGTCAAGATAACACCAGACCTGGTTGTCAAGATAACACCAGACCTGGTTGTCAAGATAACACCAGACCTGGTTGTCAAGATAACACCAGACCTGGTTGTCAAGATAACACCAGACCTGGTTGTCAAGATAACACCAGACCTGGTTGTCAAGATAACACCAGACCTGGTTGTCAAGATAACACCAGACCTGGTTGTCAAGATAACACCAGACCTGGTTGTCAAGACTACAGCAGACCTGGTTGTCAAGATAACACCAGACCTGGTTGTCAAGATAACACCAGACCTGGTTGTCAAGATAACACCAGACCTGGTTGTCAAGATAACACCAGACCTGGTTGTCAAGATAACACCAGACCTGGTTGTCAAGATAACACCAGACCTGGTTGTCAAGATAACACCAGACCTGGTTGTCAAGATAACACCAGACCTGGTTGTCAAGATAACACCAGACCTGGTTGTCAAGATAACACCAGACCTGGTTGTCAAGATAACACCAGACCTGGTTGTCAAGATAACACCAGACCTGGTTGTCAAGATAACACCAGACCTGGTTGTCAAGATAACACCAGACCTGGTTGTCAAGATAACACCAGACCTGGTTGTCAAGATAACACCAGACCTGGTTGTCAAGATAACACCAGACCTGGTTGTCAAGATAACACCAGACCTGGTTGTCAAGACTACAGCAGACAAGGCAATCAATAGCACACCTGACAGCAATCAAGACCACACAGACCTAGACAAGACGACACCAAACTAGGTCGTTAAGATCACTAAAGGCCTGGCAGCCACGACCACACCAGAGTGGGCAATGACGACCACACCAGACTAGGGAGTCAAGTCCAGACCAGTCAGTGAACACTACGCCAAACCTGGAAGGCTGGTGTAGAGGACGTGTGGGGAAGGACGTGTGGTGCACGTCAGTAGACAGCTCTCACACACTGCTGACAAAGGTTAGGTAAGGTTTGTCAGGAAACAGGACAAAGATAGCAAGGGAGACTATACACCCTCACTGCCCTCCCTGTGCCACTCCCCTCCCTCCTTCCCTCCTTTTCTGACTCTCCGGAGCGGAGAGAGGAATACGGTACATGATAATACGAATATACCTGGAAAGTACTAAAGGGTCGTGTGCCAAACCTGAACACTGTCATGACACTATACTGGAGTGAGAGATATAAGAGTAAGTGCAAATTAAACCCAATTAAAACCAGGGGCATAGTGGACACAATAAGAAAACACTGTATCAATGTTCGTGGCCCCAGATTATTCAACATCTTACCAGAAGATATCAGAAACACGGCTGGAACAAGTGCAGAAGCCTTCAAGAGGAAACTGGATAAGTATCTTCACCAGGTGCCAGATCAACCAGGCTGTGATGGATATGTGGGGCAGCGGATCACCAGCAGCAACAGCCTGGTTGACCAGGCTAGCACCAGACGAGCCTGGCCCATGGCCGGCCTCATGGTACTAGAAAAACTCGGAACCTATCAAAAGTATATCAAAGGCATCCGTTTCTAACTCCCTTTCTGATTCTCCACCCTCCCTTTCTGGCTCCTTCCTTTTCTAACTCCCGTCCCTTCCTTTTTGGGCTCTTCCTCACTTACTGGTTGCCCTCCCTCCCTCACTTTCTGGTTCCCCTCCTTTGTCTGGCTCCCCTCCTCGCTTTATCACACACTCTCCCTCCCATTCTTTGTGTAATCTTTCACAACTGTACTAGAACACTGGTGGAATTTTACTTGTCAGCAAACAAGTGAGAATTTCTAGTTACACAAGTTTTAGTTATAAGACCCAATGAATGACACTAGTCTCAGTTATAAGACCCACTGAATGACACTAGTCTCAGTTATAAGACCCACTGAATGACACTAGTCTCAGTTATAAGACCCACTGAATGACACTAGTCTCAGTTATAAGACCCACTGAATGACACTAGTCTCAGTTATAAGACCCACTGAATGACACTAGTCTCAGTTATAAGACCCACTGAATGACACTAGTCTCAGTTATAAGACCCACTGAAAGACACTAGTCTCAGTTATAAGACCCACTGAATGACACTAGTCTCAGTTATAAGACCCACTGAATGACACTAGTCTCAGTTATAAGACCCACTGAATGACACTAGTCTCAGTTATAAGACCCACTGAATGACACTAGTCTCAGTTATAAGACCCACTGAATGACACTAGTCTCAGTTATAAGACCCACTGAATGACACTAGTCTCAGTTATAAGACCCACTGAAAGACACTAGTCTCAGTTATAAGACCCACTGAATGACACTAGTCTCAGTTATAAGACCCACTGAATGACACTAGTCTCAGTTATAAGACCCACTGAATGACACTAGTCTCAGTTATAAGACCCACTGAATGACACTAGTCTCAGTTATAAGACCCACTGAATGACACTAGTCTCAGTTATAAGACCCACTGAATGACACTAGTCTCAGTTATAAGACCCAACGAATGACACTGGTCTCAGTTATAAGACCCACTGAAAGACACTAGTCTCAGTTATAAGACTGTATAGAGATGTATACATGTTTCCAAGTCTTGAAGTCTGTGGTTAAATAATCCACTACAAACGTTGGAGAGGAGGAAGGTAGTGGCTGCAACAAGATAGTGTGTAGCAATGTACCTCCGAAGACCAGACTGACAATGAACTTGTGAAGAATTAACTTCCAGATACTTGCGAAATGCAATGAAGCGAAGTAATTACGCTGCTAGCCCTCGGGGACTTGACACCTCGTGGCATGGTTCATCAGTGAAAATATTTCGGGGGTACTGGAAGCCATTTTTCAGTTTGATATATTCTTAGCACATCTAACTCAGTATGTGAATATTGGCCGAGGTTACATTTCATATATTTCATCAAAAATCTCAGTTGAATTTATATTCCGTGTGCTGGATCTTCACTAAATGTAACTAGAAACCAGCAGCGGACTGCTGCCCTGTTGAATCCAGGTTCTTCCACTTTGTGCAACAGCTGTCTTTTTTTTCACAGTCAACTTGGGAATAGAAAGTGATCACCAAAGCTTTGTGGAATACTCTTTGTCACATGACTGTACCGCAAGATGGAACGCACGTCAAGATGGAACGCACGTCAAGATGGAACGCACGTCAAGATGCAAAAGTGCTCTGCTCTGGATATTTAGATACATCTCACACGCAGCGTGATGGATAGTACATCTCACAGTCAGTACTCAGCCAACACAGTTACAAAGAACACAGTCAGTACTCGGTCAACATAGTTACAAAAACAATCAGTACTCAGTCAACTCAGTTACAAAGAACACAGTATTCAGTCAATATAATTACACTAGCACAGAACTAGTTAACACAGTTACAAAGAACACTATCATTACTCAGTCAACACAGTTATAAAGAACACAGTCAGCACTCAGTCAACACAGTTATAAAGAACACAGTCAACACTCAGTCAACACAGTTACAAGTACCTTCACAACTGCCATCACCTGCCATCAACACAGTTATAAAGAACACAGTCAACACAGTTACAAGTACCTTCACAACTGCCATCACCTGCCATCAACACTCACCTGTAAAAAGAAATGTGTGAATTAGAAGTGAGAAGTGAAATGTGAACATCATAAATACAGAGGAAGAGTGAACACATGTCCTACATACTACACATGTTAGCCTCAAGAGTGAACACACATCCAATATACTACACATGTTAGCCTCAAGAGAACACACATGTCCTACATACTACACATGTTAGCCTCAAGAGTGAAAACACGTCCTACATACTACACATGTTAGCCTCAAGAGAACACACATGTCCTACATACTATACACGTTAGCCTCATTAAACACTTGCCAGATAAATCAAATGTAGTTCTAGACGCCTTATTTCGTCGCATTCGTATATAGAATCCGTTCTATATACTGAATGAAGGCTTATATATATATATATATATATATATATATATATATATATATATATATATATATATATATATATATATATATATACATGTATATATATATATATGTGTGTGTGTGTGTGTGTGTGTGTGTGTGGTGTGGGTATCTGGAGAGTAATACTGGTTTATAGAAACACACGGATGGATGGTGAAGTAGATATATTGAGTAGTGAGGAAGGAGATATACCCAGCCACCTGTTACACGTAGGCCTACCGTCCTGAGAATGAGAGACGCTTCTCTCTGCGCGCACACATGCGCAGGACCCATCACGTCACAGGAGCATCACAGGTTCAAGGGATCTCACATATAAAGGCTGGTATACTACACAAGTATAATATATATATGGTATATGTGACATGTGTGTTACACAAGTATTGCACAATTGTCACAGCTGCTTAAACACTATTATAGAATTACGGAGGCATTGGAAGACGACCAAAACGCAATGTGATTTACACAGATTTTGCAAAGGCGTTTGACAAATGCGACCATGGAGTGATAACGCACAAGATGAGGGCTATAGGCATAATGGAGAAGGTAGGCAGATGTATTTTCGAGTTCCTAACACACAACACAAAAAGTAGTAGTAAACAGAGCGAAATCCCGCATCAGCGAGGTAAAAGGCTCAGTTCTCAAAGGCACCGTCCTGGCACCTCTGCTGTTTCTCACCCTTATAACATAGTAAAAACACCCCTCACAGTTTTATATCATTTGCAGATGACACTAAAATAAACATTGAAGTCACTACGGTAGAAGACACGGAAAAAATACAGGAAGACCTAAGCAGGGTCTTCCAGTGGACAGTGCAGAACAACATGACGTTCAATGGTGATAAGTTTCAGCTGCTTAGGTATGGACAGAATGAAGAACTCAAAAGGAACACTGTATACAGAACTCAAGAGGATCACCACACAGAACGAAGGGAACACGTAAAAGACTTGGGAATAATTATGTCAGCTGACCTTTCTTTTAAAGAACATAATCAGACAAAGATCACGACAGCCAGGAGAATGACGGGGTGGATATTGAGAACCTTCAAAACAAGAGAAATAATGCCAATGGTGACACTCTTCAAACTGCCAGTGCTCCTTCATTTGGAATATTGCTCAGTACTGACGGCCTCATTGAAAGCAGTGAAAATATCAGAGCTAGAAGAAATACAGAGATCGTTTACTGCTCACATTGAGCCAGTAATGCACTTAAATTACTGGGAACGCCTTAAAGGCTTGAACATGTACTCACTGGAGCGGAGGAGAAAGAGATACTACATGATAATATATACCTGGAAAGTACTCGAGGGTCTGGTCCCAAATCTACATACTACCATAACAACATACTGGAGTGAGAAATATGGGAGGAAGTGTAAAATAAACCCAGTGAGGAGCAGGGGTGTGGTGGGCACAATAAGGAAACACTGTGTCAACATTCGTGGCCCCAGACTTTTCAACATCTTACCAGAAGATATAAAAAACACGGCTGGAACAAGTGTAGAAGCCTTCAAGAGGAAACTGGTCAAGTATCTTCACCAAGTGCCAGATCAGTCAGGCTATGATGGATATGTGGGGCAGTGGGCCTCCAGCAGCAACAGCCTTGGTTGACCAGGCAAGCACCAGACGAGTCTGGCCCACAGCCAGGCTCCGGGAGTAGACACACTCGAAACTCATCAAAGGTATATCAAAGGAAAAGGTAGGTATATACCTCACCCCTGCTTTCACCCTCCCTCTCACCTCTCCCTCCTCACACCTTCTTCTTTCTCTTCGTTTCAAGCAGTTTCGTGTAATCTCAAACCCATTATATTACATTTACAGATACTTCCCGCCCCTCTCTCTCATCTCGAAATTTTTCCCTACCCCCTTTTCTCACATACTCCTTTTCCCCTCCAAGATTCTTCCGCACTCCTCTCTTTCTTATCTATCCTCTGCCCTCCTCCAAGAGTCTTCCTAACCCTCCTTCCCCTTTCCATCCTCACCCCTTCCTTCCTATCTATACTCCTTCCGTTCTAGAGTTCCTCACCTCCCTCCTTCCTTCCTACCACCCTTCCTGCAAGTCTTCCCAGGACCGCCCGCCTCCTTCCTTCCTACCTCCTCCTATGTCCCAAGGGTCTTCCCAGGGCCGCTCCTGTAAACTTCCGGTTGACTTCCTCTGCAGCATGTATTTATAGGTGTCTCCTTGCCGCTGCCAGCTGCTGCTGCTGGTGGTGGCACCGCTGCCTAACCACCACATACATTTTCATTCACTGTATCAACACTTACGAGTGCCGGGAATCTGACCAGGAATCTCCTTGTGATCAACGTGTAGTATTATATGTATGACGGTGACATGATGCAATTTGCACGTTTAGGAGGAGTATTCCCTGCAAAAAGGCGGACATGGGTTAGGGAGAGACATTCTGCCACACCCTGTACACATTCCTGCTCCCCTGTAAGGTCCATCGCGAATGATACTTTTTATTACCTTCCATACACCTTCGAAGGTTTTCCAGTTTTACCTCCTCCCGAAGCACGATCCCGGGCCAGTCTTGTCTGCCCTTGCCTGATCAACCAGGCTGTTACTGCCGGCAGGCTGATGGCCTACATATCCATCACAGCTCCTGCCCTGAAGAAGCCGTCAACACTGAACACTACTACAAGCGAGTCAGCACAAGTGATATGAACAGTATCACCAATCGCATTATTTTCCTTACCTTTGAAAGTTCTCATTATTCGCCCCCATCATTTTCCTGGTTTTCGTGACATTTGCCTTATTGTTTTCACTTATAAGAAAGGTCACCTGACATTATTACATCCATGTTCTACACATCTTCCTTTCATTCTACTTGGCAATCTTCTTGCGTTTTGTACACAGTCTCTCTCTTCAGTTCTTCATTCTTTCCGTATCTCAATTGGATTTTGTCATTATCATCCGTAATATTATTCTCCTCTGCTCACTGCAAGACTATGTTTATAGCTTCCATTTTTTTCGTGTCTTCTACCGAAGTGATTTTCTTTCTTATTTTGGTATATGTAAATGACAAAAGTGTGGCAAGTGTTTTTATGAGCAGCCTTTACCTCCCCAAACAAAGGTTATAATATTGGCAGAGACAACAATGACTCTGACAGCGAGAGTAACAGTGAAGATCAATCAGTTACCGTAATTACCCCTCCCCCCCCTCCCTGCGCGCGCACACCCACGCTATGTTGATCAAAACCAATCATGCAGCGATACGCAAGGTTCTCACACCACACTCCAACACACCCACCACACTCTTCCACCCATATCTTACTAACATACATCCTTGTCTCTCTAATAGACACTCCTGCCCTCGACCTCAATGATTAAGTAGGTTATCAGGAAGCGTTGAAACGCCCTCCCACTATAGTACATGGCTGCTCTGACATATAACAAGTTAACTCTAGCTAATACACTCTTATCACTTACCTTAAAATTATTTGCATTATCCATCCAAGTTGGTAGCGTGGGTACCATCCAAGCTTGGCAGGGGTACCATCCAAGCTAGACAGCGTGGGTACCATCCAAGCTTGGTAGGTGGGTACCATCCAAGCTAGACAGCGTGGGTACCATCCAAGCTTGGCAGCGTGGGTACCATCGGAGGGTGGGGTACCATCGGAGGGTGGGGTACCATCGGAGGGTGGGGTACCATCCAGAAGTGTCACCCAGGAATCACTATACCTCCATCACCATACGTACCACTATTATCTCTGCCGCCATTCATCTCCTCTATACACTCTTCACTACTTCATCTCCCTTCCCTTCATCACTTACCCTTCATATAATACAGCAAGTTCTTGTTCTCCCTTGCCCACCCCTTCCCTTTCCCCTCCCTCAACCTTCCTGCACCTCCCTCCCCTCCTTCCCTCCCTCAACCTTCCTGCACCCCCCCCCTCCTTCACTTTACCACACACCAACTTCTTGAAGTCTACCTACGTACCTGGAGGGTGCTCCGGGGGTCAACGCCCCCGCTGACCAGGCCTCCCGGTGGATCAGGGCCTGATCAACTAGGCTGTTACTGCTGGCCGCACGTACTCCAACTTACGAACTACAGCCCGGCTGATCCTGCACCGACTTCAGGTATCTGTCCAGCTCCCTCTTGAAGATAACCAGTGGTCTCTCGGCGGCGCTCCAGTGAGTACAGGTCAAGTGACTCCAAGCCACCAGTGATCACGTACAGGTCAAGTGACTCCAAGCCACCAGTGAGTACAGGTCAAGTGACTCCAAGCCACCAGTGAGTACAAGTCAAGTGACTCCAAGCCACCTTCAGTGGTGTGTATTCATACAATACAAAGCAAACATTGCTTGCCTTTTAAAAATTCTTTCAAAATTAAAGTGTCTCTGAGTATTTAATTTTTTTTTACCGTATTTAGCTTTCTGCCATATTTTTAATGTCCCAGTGAATTTATACCAAGTTAAATAATAGTCAGTCAGTTGTAATATCATGCAGCACCTCCTTGCAGCGGTACATTATTATAATCATAACTCAGGGCTAAACCCATAAGAGTTATACAGGGTACAATAATGTATCACTGCCAGATGAAAGTTGAAAACTGTTAATTTAAATTGCATTAAACCATTTTTCCCCAAATCCAAATCAAGAGGAGTCAGATCCCGCTAAACTGATGTGAAAACCATTCTGAGGCTGGAAATTTTCTTCAATAATAAGTTGACATGATGGATATGTGGGTCAGGGAGTGGCCAGCAGCAACAGCCTGGGTGACCAGGCAAGCATCAGACAAGCCTGGCCAAGTGTCGGGCTTCGGGAGTAGAAAAACTCTCTAAACTCATCGAAGGTAAAGGTATCAACCTCCCTGTTGTCTGTTGCCGCCTCTTGTTGTCTGTTGCCGCCTCTTGTTGTCTGTTGCCGCCTCTTGTTGTCTGTTGCCGCCTCTTGTTGTCTGTTGCCGCCTCTTGTTGTCTGTTGCCGCCTCTTGTTGTCTGTTGCCGCCTCTTGTTGTCTGTTGCCGCCTCTTGTTGTCTGTTGCCGCCTCTTTTTCTGTTGCCGCCTCTTGTTGTCTGTTGCCGCCTCTTGTTGTCTGTTGCCGCCTCTTGTTGTCTGTTGCCGCCTCTGTTGTCTGTTGCCTCTTGTCTTTTCCGCCTCTGTTGTCGTTGCCGCTCTTGTCTGTTGCCGCCTCTTGTTGTCTGTTGCCGCCTCTGGTTGTCTGTTGCCGCCTCGTTGTCTGTTGCCGCCTCCTGCTGCTCCTCCTGCTGCGCCTCCTGCTGCTCCTCCTGCTGCTCCTCCTGCTGCGCCTCCTGCTGCTCCTGCCTGCCACACACTACTACTGGCAGCGCAGACAAGTACGACACTATGCTCAACCAGGTTAATATCACATTCACAATTTTAGTTTCATTAAGATTCTTGCAGAAGCTGCACACTCCTTCACTCTGGCTTCAAATAAGAACGTCCAAGGTTTGCTCGTCATTCATTAAGTGTAACTATAACAATCACCTGGATTTTCTCTCATGAAATCATATTTTTTTTTGCATGTGAAAAACATTAAGTGATACAGCGACAAGGAATTTTCAGATTTATAAAGCAGAATGACTTATAAAAGGTTACAGTGAAGCACCTAGCTTGGTGAATCAATTTTAATGGTTCCAACAATGACTGCATTTGTAAAGCTTCTCTGCTTTAAAACAAATTAAAATATACTCTAGAAATTCTCAAGCTCAAGGAAAATTTGTAAAGCTTTGCCCTTCAATCAAATGAAAAAAATACTTCAAGATCTTTCGAGGGGGGGCGGTGACCCCCGGGGCACCCTCCAGGCAGACTAAGCCAGATTTTTACACCGAAGTTAATGATCATTTTGTTACAAAGTAAAATAAAAAAATACCTTGAATAATGTTTAAAATTGTATATTAAATAATATTTTATATTACCGCTTATTTTGTTACGTAAATCAATAAAAATAAATGTTTATTAATATCGATACTTCAGTTTTATCAAAATACTTAATGATTAATTTACCATAAAAATATTTTTTTTTACAACAAGCAACGTTGCTACTTTCCATTATTCATAATTGTTCATACATGATGTCTAACTGTGTTGTTACTTGTGACTTGTTTGGGTTATCCTGGTGGGTAATTTACACGTATGATACTACCTATGATCATTTGTGTACCTGTAATTAAATAAACTTATACTACTCGCCAGCATGGCATCTTTGTTGTTCCTGTGGTGTGATGGTGGCCACAGCTTCCTGGTGGTGGTGGTGGCCACCTCTTCCTGGTGGTGGTGGTGGTGGCCACAGCTTCCTGGCAGCTGTGTATGCTGGCCCTTACAGGCAGCGAGGATGTGTCAGTGTGGAGGCACCAGCTGCCCACCACAACTACTTCCGCTCCTTCCTTGATCTTTGACACCCACCTTCCCTTCCCCCGACCCAACACTCATTCATCACTCACTCACTATCTCTCCCTTCCCCCTCCCCCTTCCCAACCCTCCCCCACCAGCCCACGCTCGTACACCCCATGACTCGTGGCTCATACATGCCTGGGTTGGGCACTGACATTCCAACGTACATTTAAAAGATAAGATAACCTTCATTTAGGTTATCTAAACATGGTTATAAAATTGTAGTAAAATAAGTAACTTTAACCTTGAATATCCAAAGAAGTCCATCATCATCATCATCATCACCATCATCACCACCATCATTGAGTGTAACTTCTGTATTTCCATACATGATCCCCGACTCCTAGACCCGTTTCTTAAATATATTATTGAATGCCACACAACGAGAACCTTCAAAAATAGGGACGCCAAGCCCATGATGATTCTCTTCAAATCGCTTGTTCTCTCTAGGCTGGAACACTGCTCTCTTCAAAACAGGTGAAATTGCTGACCTGGAGAGTGTACAAATAATTTCCACGACACACATAAGTACGATAAGGCACCTAAATTACTGGGAACAGTCGAAGTCCCTTGATTTGTATTTCCTGGAACGCAGGCGAGAGAGATACATGATAATATACACTTGGAAAATCCTAGAGATTAGTACCAAACTTGCACACGAAAATCACTTCCTATGAAAGCAAAAGACTCGGCAGGAGATGTAACATTCCCCCGATGAAAAGCAGGGGCGCCACGAGTACACTGAGAGTCAACACAATAAGTGTCCGGGACCCAAGACTGTTCAACTGCCTCCCAGCATACATAAGGGGGATTACCAATAGACCCCTGGCTGTCTTCAAGAAGGCACTGGACAGGCACCTAAAGTCAGTACCTGACCACCCGGGCTGTGGCTCGTACGTCAGTTTGCGTGCGGCCAGCAGTAACAGCCTGATTGATCAAACCCTGATCCACCACGAGGCCTGGTCAGCGAGCCAGGCGTTGACCCACGAAACCACCTCCAGGTAACCACAGGGGGAAGTAGAAGGATAGCTCTAGGCCTTTCGTGTTGTAATCAACATTCAACACATCATCAGGAGCTTGCAATGTTGCAGAAAAGAGGTGGTCCAAGCAAATATGATCACAGGGAGCGCCTTTGCTGGAGCAAAGGCGCTCCCTGTGATTGTGTCTGCCTCGACCTCCTCCTCTTTTCTGCAACACTGCAAACTCTTGAAGTGTTGATTGCAACACGAAGGGCCTAGAGTTATCATTCTACTCCCCCCCCCCGGGGTTGTATTGCATCTTGTATCGCTTGTTCGTGATATATGCATAATGTTATTGAATATCCTGGCTAAGCTGTGTCAAGTCTACTTTTAAACTCATATGGTGAAACACCCGGGGAAGGGGGAGATGACCCACCCCCGAAATGTACTCTTAGGTCTTTTTTTTTCAATCACTGAGGACATATTCAATGGTTGTTTCAGTCATATATATAACTTGTGGTGATGTCTGCTACCTACCAGATACGGACGCCTTCCCTTTCTCAGCAACTACAATTAATGCAAATACCTTTATAAAATTAGCATTTTTCCTGATTATGGGATAGACCACACAGAGAAATGGAAATTTCCAAATAATAGTACTGTACTCCAGCTCTGCTGGAATGAAACTTCCGAAGCTCTAGTAGCTGCTGGAACGAAACTTCCGAAGCTCTAGTAGCTGCTGGAACGAAACTTCCGAAGCTCTAGTAGCTGCTGGAACGAAACTTCCGAAGCTCTAGTAGCTGCTGGAACGAAACTTCCGAAGCTCTAGTAGCTGCTGAACGAACCTTGAGCTCTAGTAGCTGCTGAACCGAAACTCGAAGCTCTAGTAGCTGTGAACGAAACCTCGAGCTCTATACTCCCGACGAAACCTTTGAAGCTCTGTACTGCTGAATCGAACTTGAGTTATACTGCTGAATGTACTTGAATATCCTGGACGAAGCTTCAAGTCTACTTTTCAAACTCACTTATGCTGCTGAACGAACCCGAAGGAGCTGCCCGAACGAAATTCAGCTCTAGGTCTTTGACTTCAATCACTGTGGACGATATTCAAGTCTGTCAGTGCTGAATAAACTTTGGCTTATGTCTGCAACCTACCAGATACGGAAAACCTTCCTTCTCAGCAACTGAAATTAATGCAAATACTCTTTAAAAATTAGCTTTATTCCTGATTATAGGTGAACGAAACCAACAGTAGGGAACGAAACTTCCAAGTCTAGTACTGCTGGAACTCCAGCTCTGTAGCTGCTGGAACGAAACTTCCGAAGCTCTAGTAGCTGCTGGAACGAAACCTTTGAAGCTCTAGTAGCTGCTGGAACAAAACTTCCGAAGCTCTAGTAGCTGCTGGAACGAAACTTCCGAAGCTCTAGTAGCTGCTGGAACGAAACTTCCGAAGCTCTAGTAGCTGCTGGAACGAAACTTCCGAAGCTCTAGTAGCTGCTGGAACGAAACCTTTGAAGCTCTAGTAGCTGCTGGAACGAAACTTCCGAAGCTCTATTAGCTGCTGGAACGAAACTTCCGAAGCTCTAGTAGCTGCTGTAACGAAACCGTTGAAGCTCTCACTGTTGTGTTCTTTGAGGGATACCAGAAGATATCTTCACTGCACTACTGAAGTCTTACAGCTGAGGCTGCCAGATTTCAACACTATGAAAGAATATGTCAGGGAAACAGTGTTGACTTTTGTTCCCACTATTTATCTGTAATAAAGCATAAGGTAACTCATACAAATTCTAGAATCGTCTGCAAAAGACGATACAGTGCTATGGTACCAGCTGGTATTCTAAGGTCCCAGCAGGTACCCCCGAGGTCCCAGCAGGCACCCCCGAGGTCCCAGCAGGTAACCCTGAGGTCCCACCAGCTACAAACCTTTATCTTTGATATGCCTTTGAAGGTCTTCGCGAGTTTTTTTTATTTTCGCAGCCCGGCCCCGGCGTCAGGCTTTTCTGATGCTTGCCTAATCAACCAGACTGTTTTGCTGACAGCCATCTAGCCCACACATCCAACACAAAATTGTTATTTTTCAATGTGACAAGTTAAGTTTAACATTCGTGTTCAACATTTCTGGTAAGTTGCTTTAATAAAGTAGACTGACGCAGCATACAGGTTACTGTACAGCCTAAAGGGGAAAAATGTAACGATTTATAGGGTACCGGAAATTTAAATTGATCTAGGTATCAAAGCGGAAGAACATTTATTAAAATGTTTTGCATGTACAGGGAAGGAGCAGACAGCAAAGTACCCAGTACCCTAAGGGTTGGTGCAGACCACAGGTAAGATACAAGTAACCAGTACCCAGGGTTGGTGTAGACACACAGGTAAGATACAAGTAACCCAGTACCCAGGAAGGTGCGCAAGGTAACAAGTAACCCAGTCCCAGATGGTGCAGACACACAGGAGCAGTAAGAGTCACACAGTAACCCAGTACCAGACACAGGTAAGTAGTAGCAGACCGAAACACAGGTAAGACACAAGTAACCCAGTACCCAAGGGTTGGTGCAGACACACAGGTAAGATACAAGTAACCCAGTACCCAGGGGAAGGTGCAGAAACACAGGTAAGACACAAGTAACCCAGTACCCAAGGGTTGGTGCAGACACACAGGTAAGATACAAGTAACCCAGTACCCAAGGGAAGGTGCAGAAACACAGGTATAATACAATAACCCAGTACCCAGGGAAGGTGAGAACACAGGTAAGACAAGTAACCCAGTACCCAGGGAAGGTGCAGAACAAGGTAAGAACAAGTAACCAGTACCCAAGGGTTGGTGCAGACACACAGGTATAATACAAGTAACCCAGTACCCAGGGAAGGTGCAGAAACACAGAGCACAAGTAACCCAGTACCCAAGGGAAGGTGCAAACAAGGTAAGACACAAGTAACCAGTACCCAGGGAAGGTGCAGAAACACAGGTAAATACAAGTAACCCAGTACCCAGGGAAGGTCAGAACACAGGTAAGACACAAGTACCAGTACCCAGGGGTGCAGACACAAGGTAAGATACAAGTAACCCAGTACCCAGGGAGGTGCAGAAACACAGGTAAGATACAAGTAACCCAGTACCCAGGGAAGGTGCAGCACAGTAATACAAGACAGTACCAGGAATCAGACACAGTAAACCAAGAAACCCATACCCAGGGAAGGTGCAGAAACACAGGTAAGACACAAGTAACCCAGTACCCAGGGAAGGTGCAGAAACACAGGTAAGACACAAGTAACCCAGTACCCAAGGGTTGGTGCAGACACACAGGTAAGATACAAGTAACCCAGTACCCAGGGGAAGGTGCAGAAACACAGGTAAGATACAAGTAACCCAGTACCCAGGGGAAGGTGCAGAAACACAGGTAAGACACAAGTAACCCAGTACCCAAGGGTTGGTGCAGACACACAGGTATAATACAAGACGTACAGGAATGCAAACACAGGTAAACAGTACAGTACCAAGGGTTGGTGCAGACACACAGGTATAATACAAGTAACCCAGTACCCAGGGGAAGGTGCAGAAACACAGGTAATACACAAGTAACCCAGTACCCAGGGGAAGGTGCAGAAACAAAGGTAAGACACAAGTAACCCAGTACCCAAGGGTTGGTGCAGACACACAGGTATAATACAAGTAACCCAGTACCCAGGGGAAGGTGCAGAAACACAGGTTAGACACAAGTAAGCCAGTATCCAGGGGTAGAGCACACACACAGGTAAGACACAAGTAACCCAGTACCCAGGGTAGAGCAGAACACAGGTAGACACAATAAGCCAGTACCCAGGAAAGCAGACACACAGGTAAGACACAAGTAAGCCAGTACCCAGGGGCAGAGCAGACACACAGGTAAGACACAAGTAAGCCAGTACCCAGGGGTAGAGCAGACACACAGGTAAGACACAAGTAAGCCAGTACCCAGGGGTAGAGCAGACACACAGGTAAGACACAAGTAACCAGTACCCAGGGGTAGAGCAGACACACAGGTAAGACACAAGTAAGCCAGTACCCAGGGGTAGAGCAGACACACAGGTAAGACACAAGTAACCCAGTACCCAGGGGTAGAGCAGACACACAGGTAAGACACAAGTAAGCCAGTACCCAGGGCAGAGCAGACACACAGGTAAGACACAAGTAACCCAGTACCCAGGGGTAGAGCAGACACACAGGTAAGACACAAGTAACCCAGTACCAGGGTAGAGCAGACACACGGTACAAGTAATCCAGAGGCGAAGGTAGACCAGGCAGTTCGGGGTAGAGCAGACACGAAGGTGCGATCCAGGGTGACAGACCACAGGCAAGCGTAGCATCCCAGGGCAGATGCAGACACACAGGTAAGAAAAGTAAGCCAGTACCCAGGGGTAGAGCAGACACACAGGTAAGATCACAGAAGCCAGTACCCAGGGCAGAGCAGACACACAGGTAAGACACAAGTAACCCAGTATTCCCAGGAAGGTGCAGACACACAGGTAAGACAAGTAAGCCAGTACCCAGGGGTTAGAGCAGACCACATGGATCAAGGTTATAGATCCACAGGCAAGTTCGTACCCAGGAGTTAGGCAGACCAACAGGTAGATCCAGGCAAGGTCATACCCAGGGAGAGAACCTAGACACAGGCATGTGACCAGGAGTTGCAGACACAGGTAAGCTTGCCAGTCCCAGGCAGGTGTATCCCAGGCAGTAGCAGTACCCAGCAGGTGCATCAGCTAAGCCAGCTACCCAGGGCAGATGCTGAACACAGGTAAGACTGTAAGCATCCCAGGGCAGAGCAGACACAGGTAAGACACAAGTAACCCAGTGACCCAGGAGGATGCAGACACACAGGTAAGACACAAGTGCTAGTCCAGTACCCAGGGGTAGAGCAGACCACAGGTAAGATCCCAGCAAGGTGCAGACCCAGAAGCAAGTAGCATCCAGGGTGACAGACCAAGGTAAGTACAAGAGCCAGTACCCAGGGAGAGCAGACACACAGGTAAGACAAGATACTCTAGTCCCAGCCAGGGTGACAGACACCAGGTAAGTATACAAGTAACCCAGCAGGAGTGCAGACACACAGGTAAGACACAAGAGCATCCCAGGGGTAGAGCAGACACCAGGAAGTACAAGTAACAGTCCCAGGAGGTGCAGACACACAGGTAAGACACAGTCAACCAGTACCCAGGGTAGAGCAGACACAGTAAGAACAAGGTACAGTACCCAGGGTGCAGACACACAGGTAAGATCACAAGCAAGCCAGTACCCAGGAAGGTAGCGACACACAGGTAAGCAGTATGTGACAGAACAGTATGTATCCCAGGGAGTGCATGACACCAGGTAAGACACAAGTGATCCAGACCAGGGTTGCAGACACACAGGTAAGCGTACGCGTCCCAGGACAGAGCGTAAGCAGTGATCCCAGGAGGTGCGACCAGCAAGGTGATCAAGTCCAGTCCCAGTGGAAGCAGACCCAGGAAGCACAGTAGCGATCCCAGGGCAAGCGTCGATGACACCAGGCCAGGTATGCATCCCAGGCAGGTTGCGATCCCAGGCAAGTTCTGTATCCCAGGCAGGTTGTTGATCCCAGGCAAGTTGCTTGATCCCAGGCAAGGTTGTTGATCCCAGGCAAGGTTGCTGATCCCAGGCAAGGTGCTGATCCCAGGCAAGGTTGTGATCCCAGGCAAGTGCTGATCCCAGGCAAGGTTGCTGATACCAGGCAAGGTGATCCCAGGCAAGTGCTGATCCCAGCAAGGTTGTTGATCCCAGGCAGGTTGTGATCCCAGGCAAGTTGCTGATCCCAGGCAAGTGTATGCAGTTGATCCCAGGCAAGGTTGTTGATCCCAGGCAGGTTGTGATCCCAGGCAGGTGCTGATCCCAGGCAAGGTTGTTGATCCCAGGCAAGGTTGTGATCCCAGGCAAGGATGCTGATCCCAGGCAAGTTGCTGATCCCAGCGGTTGTGATCCCAGGCAGGTTGTGATCCCGGCAAGGTTGCTGATCCCAGGCAGGTGTGATCCCAGGCAAGGTTGCTGATCCCAGGCAAGGTTGCTGATCCCAGGCAAGGTTGCTGATCCCAGGCAGTTGTGATCCCAGGCAAGGTTGTTGATCCCAGGCAAGGTTGTGATCCCAGCAAGGTTGTTGATCCCAGGCAAGGTTGCTGATCCCAGGCAAGGTTGTTGATCCCAGGCAAGGTTGCTGATCCCAGGCAAGGTGTGATCCAGGCAGGTTGTTGATCCCAGGCAAGGTTGCTGATCCCAGGCAAGGTTGCTGATCCCAGGCAAGGTTGTTGATCCCAGGCAAGGATGCTGATCCCAGGCAAGGTTGTTGATCCCAGGCAAGGTTGCTGATCCCAGGCAAGGATGCTGATCCCAGGCAAGGTTGTTGATCCCAGGCAAGGTTGCTGATCCCAGGCAAGGTTGTTGATCCCAGGCAAGGATGTTGATCCCAGGCAAGGTTGTTGATCCCAGGCAAGGTTGTTGATCCCAGGCAAGGATGTTGATCCAGGCAGGTCTGTTGATCCAGGCAAGGATGTTGATCCCAGGCAGGATGTGATCCCAGGCAAGGTTGTTGATCCCAGGCAAGGATGCTGATCCCAGGCAAGGTTGTTGATCCCAGGCAAGGTTGCTGATCCCAGGCAAGGTTGTTGATCCCAGGCAAGGTTGCTGATCCCAGGCAAGGTTGCTGATCCCAGGCAAGGTTGTTGATCCCAGGCAAGGTTGCTGATCCAGGCAGTTTTGATCCCAGGCAAGGTTGCTGATCCCAGGCAAGGTTGCTGATCCCAGGCAAGGTTGCTGATCCCAGGCAAGGTTGTTGATCCCAGGCAAGGTTGTTGATCCCAGGCAAGGTTGTCTGGATCCCAGGCAAGGTTGTTGATCCCAGGCAAGGTTGTTGATCCCAGGCAAGGTGCTGATCCCAGGCAAGGTTGTTGATCCCAGGCAAGGTTGTTGATCCCAGGCAAGGTTGCTGATCCCAGGCAAGGTTGTTGATCCCAGGCAAGGTTGCTGATCCCAGGCAAGGTTGCTGATCCCAGGCAAGGTTGCTGATCCCAGGCAAGGTTGTTGATCCCAGGCAAGGATGCTGATCCCAGGCAAGGTTGCTGATCCCAGGCAAGGTTGTGATCCCAGGCAAGGTTGCTGATCCCAGGCAAGGTTGCTGATCCCAGGCAAGGTTGCTGATCCCAGGCAAGGTTGCTGATCCCAGGCAAGGTTGCTGATCCCAGGCAAGGTTGCTGATCCCAGGCAAGGTTGCTGATCCCAGGCAAGGATGCTGATCCCAGGCAAGGTTGCTGATCCCAGCAAGGTTGCTGATCCCAGGCAAGGTTGCTGATCCCAGGCAAGGTTGCTGATCCCAGGCAAGGTTGCTGATCCCAGGCAAGGGTGCTGATCCCAGGGAAGGTTGTTGATCCCAGGCAAGGTTGCTGATCCCAGGCAAGGGTGCTGATCCCAGGCAAGGATGCTGATCCCAGGCAAGGTTGCTGATCCCAGGCAAGGATGTTGATCCCAGGCAAGGTTGCTGATCCCAGGCAAGGTTGCTAATCCCAGGCAAGGTTGCTGATCCCAGGCAAGGGTGCTGATCCCAGGGAAGGTTGTTGATCCCAGGCAAGGTTGCTGATCCCAGGCAAGGTGCTGATCCCAGGCAAGGTTGCTGATCCCAGGCAAGGTTGCTGATCCCAGGCAAGGTTGCTGATCCCAGGCAAGGGTGCTGATCCCAGGCAAGGTTGCTGATCCCAGGCAAGGATGCTGATCTCATTTTTTTTAATCTCATGAACAAATAAGATGAGAGATATTTTACAAACTTCTTACATTCAATATACACATATTTTTAACTTTCCTGTGTGCTTCTTAACAATTGTTAATCTTTTAAAATCTTTCCAACCTGGTCTCAGACCAGACCTTAGTGAAAATATTCCCCGGAACAACTAACAGATAACCCTGGAATAAAGCCCACGCACAGATAACACTACGAAATAAGGACATGTACCTAGGGAAGAGAACACACGTATTGTTGATAGCAACAAGCAAATTGAAGATTACGTGAGTGTACCCACGAAAACGGGAACATTTGAAACCAACAATTGCAAGAAACCGAATTTTGGAATTAAATTGCGGCGGTCAAAGAGGCAAAGAAGCATTTATTTAAATGAAGAGACAACACAAGATAATGATAAGAAAATGTACCAATAAACCAATTTATTATTATTATTATTACTATTATTGTAGAAGCGTTAAATCCAAAACGGTCCGGTCCGTAAGTATGGCTTACGGGTGAAAGATTCTTTTCCACTATACCATGGAGATGAAAGGAAACACATAAGAACAACAACTATTTACAAAAATAGAAGAAAATTCAGATGGGTGTGTATACATATATGTGCACATGTATATGTAGTGTGCTTTAAGTGTAAGCAAAAGTAGCGAGACGTACGTGTGTGTGTGTGTGTGTGTGTACTCACCTAGTTGTGGTTGCAGGGGTCGATTCACAGCTCCTGGCGCCGCCTCTTCACTGGCCGCTACTCGGTCACTCTACCCGCTCCATGAGCTTTATCATACCTCTCCTTAAAGCTATGTATGGATCCTGCCTCCACTACATCACTTCCCAGACTATTCCACTTCCTGACAACTCTGTGACTGAAGAAATACTTCATAACATCCCTGTGGTTCATCTGAGTCTTCAACTTCCAACTGTGACCCCTTGTTGTTGTATCCCACCTCTGGAACATTCTGTCTCTGTCCACCTTGTCGATTCCTCTCAGTATTTTATATGTCGTTATCATATCTCCTCCATCTCTCCTGTCTTCTAGTGTTGTCAGGTCGATTTCCCGTAACAACTCCTCGTAGGGCATACCCCTTAGCTCCGGGACCAGTCTTGTTGCAAACCTTTGCACTTTCTCTAGTTTCCTTACGTGCTTGGCTAGGTGAGGGTTCCAAACTGGCGCTGCATACTCCAGTATGGGCCTAACGTACACAGTGTACAGGGTCCTGAATGACTCCTTAACATAAGATTTCGGAATGCTGTTCTTAGGTTTGCCAGGCGTCCGTATGCTGCAGCAGTTATTTGGTTGATGTGCGTCTCAGATGTGCCTCAGGAGATGTGTGTGTGTGTGTGTGTGTGTGTGTGTGTATGTATATATATATATATATATATATATATAGGATGGGGTCCACCTCTGGTGCAAATTGTGGGACCCATAGCCTCGGAGAAATGGATAAAAAGGCTTCAAGGAAGAATATTTGGATTTCTTCCTGAAGCCATTTGAATATTCCACTTCCCCATCACTGAAAAGATACTTGCCAATATGCTTAGGGCCGTAACATCAGACAGGGAGACTGCCCGTCTCCTAGCTGTGAGTGCACATCACTCTGGGGACTTTCTCCAAACAGTTCCCATTTCGGCCATGGGAACACGCCTGGACCCTAAGACCCTTCGTATTGCAGTGGCTCTGCGCCTTGCTGCCCCTATTCACACGGAATATACGTGTATTTGCGGCGATGCGCAAGCCGACCAATATGGTCTACATGGTTTTAACTGTTCTAAAACCAAGGGTTGGCATGCAAGACACAATGAAGTCAACGACATCATAAAGAGAACCCTTGCTACAGCTGGATGCACTAGCAGCCAATAATGCCCACAACCCAGCAAACCGCCCCAACGAGATCACCATCTATCCTTGGAAGAATGGCAAGCTCTTAGCATGGGATTATACCTGTGTGTCGACACTGGCTGACACCTACATCCATCACAGTGTCGGGCGACAGGGAGGAGCTGCTGACCACAGAGAGGAGTACAAGATCAGCAAGTACAGGGACATAAGCCAACAGTATCAATTTGTCCCAGTGGGATCAGAGACCTTGGGAGCGTGGGGAAAAAATGCAACACGTTTCCTTAAAGAACTGGGTTCCAGACTCATCGACACTACCAGGGACCCAAGGGCAGCCACGTTCATGTTCCAGCATCTCAGCGTGGCCATCCAGAGGGGAAACGCATGCTGCATACTGGGCTCGCGTCCGGCTTCGGAGGAGCTGGAGGAGATTCATAATCTTTGACATATTGTACCATTGTATTCAAGTTCATGTTTGTGTTTTCTATCAATGTATTCTGTCTATTAATAAAGCATTCATATAATATATATAGGGGGTGGTAAGAGAAGAAAATATTCATACAGCTTCGGGGAGAACCTCGAGTTTTCCCTGAGGTACGTTTATTGTCTTCTCTGAGGATGAGCGTCCCCAGTAAAGTTCTAGAGGTGGTACCTCCTATATATATATATATATATATATATATATATATATATATATATATATATATATATATATATATATATATATATATATATGTGTATGTGTGTTGTGTGTGTGTGTGTGTGTGTGTGTGTGTGTATAGTCCAAGCATCATGTATACTATAAACATATGTGTGCATTCTGTCTGGGTATCATGTACCCGAGCCCCGTATGAATGAAGTATACTGTATTTAGGTCACCTGTACTTGTACAGAGAGCTCAACAAAAGACATATACACCGCCCTAATATTTATATAACTTTAAAAATAATAATAAAATATATTTAAAGAAATTTGTAGGGTCTTTTTTTTTAAAGAGGTGAGACGGGAGTGTAGAAAACGAAGAGAAGAAGAAGAAGAAGAGAGAAAAGGGGGGAGAGAGAGAGAGAGAGAGAGAGAGAGAGGAGAGAGAGAGAGAGAGAGAGAGAGAGAGAGAGAGAGAGAGAGAGAGAGAGAGAGAGAGAGAGAGAGAAAGAGAGGAGGAAGGAGAAGAGCAGAGGAAGAGAGAGAGAAAGAGGATGACCAACAGGATGAGAGCAGTACTCATGGAAGTGGCAAACACCATCATTACCACACCAGATCCAGACAAATGGATCAAGGGGGTGAACCTGGTGGCGTCGCTCACACACCCTCCTGCAGGCTCCTGCACCACACAACAGGCTGGTACAGGCCAAAAACACAGGCAGGGTGGTAAGGAGAGGAACGTGATGGTGCTCCTGACTTTCCTCTACGTCTACTGTCACTGCTCTCCTCTCACACAAACAACAACACTCTCACGTTGTTGTTGTTGTTGTTGCTATAATTTTTCTGACACTCGTGAGGTGAAAAAATCACTTGAGCGAAATTTGATGAGCCGTTCAGTGCTACTCTCACGACAGGTAGGAGACCACTACCTCTGATATTACCACCTTCGGATAACTCAAAACTTCCTCATGTGCAGTTCTGTACCACAAACAACAACTCCGAATGAGAGGTGTATATTGAAAAACTTTCTACCACACTGGAGTCATCAAAATTTAGTACACGATTACGAGATATATACTCAATAAAAATGGAGTACCACGAGTCTGGGCATGGGCCTGGGGCACAGTACAGGGGCATGTTATTTATGGCGTCTTCTAAGTCGAGTGGGGTTAATATGTCGAAAGTTTTGTAGATGTTGGCAGTTTTAAAATCGTTCATGAAGCATAATACCAAGCATATCACCTAAAGTATCACCCCCCAATAATCTCTGCAGCATATGCTCAGTTTGTAAATCTAAGGTTAGCTTTCAGGGATATCAACGAAGGGCCATTCGCAACACTATAAACAACATATATCAGGCCCATCTCTGAGTATGCAGCACCAGTATGGAACCTACATCTGCTCAAGTTAAAAAATGGACGAAGTGCAGATATTTGGAATGAGACTGATGCCAGAGCTAATGATTGAGACACGGGGATTAACCTGATAACACTAGAGACACCGATGCACCAGTTAGTAAAGTAAGAGGAAATGAAAGAACAGACAGAGATAGGCTCTTCAAGAGTGGATAACAGGTACACACAGGCACAGCGGAGGCGTAAAAAGCAGACGAGTCACATGAATGTCAGGAAGTATTTCTTCAGCCTCAGAGTGGTCAAGAAGTGGAAGGATCTGGATAAGGAAGAGGTAGAGGCAGGGTCTAGACACAACTTTAAAATAGGTATGAGAGCATTCACAAAGCCAGAAGAGAGAACCCAAAAGAGACCAAGTGAGAGGCAGGGACAGTGGCTGAGATTCTACCCCTGCAACCACGAATATGGAGTACACACACAAACACACACACACATTCTCCTTTCTCTCTCTCTCTCTAATTTGAAACAAATCGAGGGCTAAGAAAGACAGTATTTATCATCCTTGACATACGACGAAAATATAAACATATTCGTCAATATATTTAGTTTCTGCGTGGTGAAACATGAGTACTAATCAGAGGCTGCAAGTAAAGTAAATGGCAGAGTTTAGAAGCCAGACAGACACGAGGGCTTCACAAAGTATGTAGCGAGTCCAACACCCATAAGAGGATTGAAAGATCTAGGGATTCAGGGATTACCATGAACAGACCAGACAGCTTTCTAACAGCACTAAATGGCTTTCTAACAGCACTAGTTAGTTTTCTAACAGAACTGGATAGCTTTCCAACAGCACTAGATAGCTTTCCAGCAGCACTAGATGGTTTTCAAACACAACTAGATGGCTTTCAAACCGCTAGATGGTTTTCCAACAGCACTAAACAGCTTTCTAACAGAGCTAGATAGCTTTCCAACTGCATTAGATGGCTTTCCGGGAAATCGACCTGATGACACTGGAAGACAGGAGAGATAGAGGGGATATGATAACGACTTATAAAATACTGAGAATAATCGACAAGGTGGACAGAGACAGAATGTTCCAGAGGTGGGACACAGTAACAAGGGGACACAGTTGGAAGTTGAAGACTCAGATGAACCACAGGGATGTTAGGAAGTATTTCTTCAGCCACAGAGTTGTCAGGAAGTGGAATAGTCTGGGAAGTGATGTAGTGGAGGCAGGATCCATACATAGCTTTAAAGAGAGGTATGATAAAGCTCATGGAGCTTTATCATACCCACTAGTGTACACAATGATCCCCCCACACCCACCAGTGTACACAATGATCCACCCACACCCACCAGTGTACACAATGATCCACCCACAACCACCAGTGTACAAAAATGATCCCCCACACCCACTAGTGTACACAATGATCCACCACACCCACCAGTGTACACAATGATCCACCCACAACCACCAGTGTACACAATGATCCCCCACAACCACCAGTGTACACAATGATCCACCACACCCACCAGTGTACACAATGATCCACCCACACCCACCAGTGTACACAATGATCCACCCACACCCACCAGTGTACACAATGATCCACCCACAACCACCAGTGTACACAATGATCCCCCACACCCACCAGTGTACACAATGATCCCCCACACCCACCAGTGTACACAATGATCCCCCCCACCCACCAGTGTACACAATGATCCACCCACCCACCAGTGTACACAATGATCCCCACACCCACCAGTGTACACAATGATCCCCCCACCCACCAGTGTCACATGATCCCCACACATGCATCCCCACACCCACCAGTGTACACAATGATCCACCCAAACCCACCAGTGTACACAATGATCCACCCACAACCACCAGTGTACACAATGATCCACCCACAACCACCAGTGTACACAATGATCCACCCACACCCACCAGTGTACACAATGATTCCCCCACACCCACCAGTGTACACAATGATCCCCCACACCCACCAGTGTACACAATGATCCACCCACACCCACCAGTGTACACAATGATTCCCCCACACCCACCAGTGTACACAATGATCCCCCACACCCACCAGTGTACACAATGATCCACCCACACCCACCAGTGTAAACAATGATTCCCCCACACCCACCAGTGTACACAATGATCCCCCCACACCCACCAGTGTACACAATGATCCACCCACACCCACCAGTGTACACAATGATCCACCCACAACCACCAATGTACACAAAGATCCCCCACACCCACCAGTGTACACAATGATCCCCCACACCCACCAGTGTACACAATTATCCACCCACACCCACCAGTGTACACAATGATCCACCCACAACCACCAATGTACACAATGATCCCCCACACCCACCAGTGTACACAATGATCCCCCACACCCACCAGTGTCGCCTCCACAAGTCCACATCAATCACTGCACCGCCAGTCTATCAATTAGTGCATCAAAAAGTCTGTTATTTATCAAAGGGATAGAGAGAAAGTGTAGATGAAGGAGAGTGATCAGTCAGTGATGATATTAATACTTAGGTAAACCTGCCTTCCCCCGTAACACTTGTTTCTTCTCCATACACTGCATTATAACTATATTCACCAGCGAACATAAACCAATATTACTTACTGCTATACGACGGTGGTGGTGGTGGTGACGGTGGTGGTGGTGATGTGGTGGTGGTGGTAGAGAGGGTGATGTGGTGGTGGTGGTGGTTTTGTAGAGAGGGTGATGTGGTGGTGGTGGTGGTGGTGGTAGAGAGGGTGATGTGGTGGTGGTGGTAGAGAGGGTAATGTGGTGGTGGTGGTGGTAGAGAGAATGATGATGGATGTTCGGATGGAAGTCTTTGTAATACCTGACAGCATGGATGACTGACTGACTGGAAGACCTAAGTCATTGTGAATACTGTGACTTTTAGTAAATATAATTAAAAAACAGATAAATGTAGTATGTCCAATGAATATGTACAACACATACGTGTAAGTAAGAAGACACAATGTGAATCAAGTTAACTGGGCAGAGAACACAGGAAGGTGGGGGTTGAGAGCATAGTTGATCGTTGCAGTGAACACAGGAAGGTGGGGGTTGAGAGCATAGTTGATCGTTGCAGTGAACACAGGAAGGTGGGGGTTGAGAACATAGTTGATTGTTGCAGTGAACACAGGAAGGTGGGGGTTGAGAACATAGTTGATCGTTGCAGTGAACACAGGAAGGTGGGGGTTGAGAACATAGTTGATCGTTGCAGTGAACACAGGAAGGTGGGGGTTGAGAACATAGTTGATTGTTGCAGTGAACACAGGAAGGTGGGGGTTGAGAACATAGTTGATTGTTGCAGTGAACACAGGAAGGTGGGGGTTGAGAACATAGTTGATCGTTGCAGTGAACACAGGAAGGTGGGGGTTGAGAACATAGTTGATTGTTGCAGTGAACACAGGAAGGTGGGGGTTGAGAACATAGTTGATCGTTGCAGTGAACACAGGAAGGTGGGGGTTGAGAACATAGTTGATTGTTGCAGTGAACACAGGAAGGTGGGGTTGAGAACATAGTTGATCGTTGCAGTGAACACAGGAAGGTGGGGGTTGAGAACATAGTTGATCGTTGCAGTGAACACAGGAAGGTGGGGGTTGAGAAAATAGTTGATTGTTGCAGTGAACACAGGAAGGTGGGGGTTGAGAACATAGTTGATCGTTGCAGTGAACACAGGAAGGTGGGGGTTGAGAACATAGTTGATTGTTGCAGTGAACACAGGAAGGTGGGGGTTGAGAACATAGTTGATCGTTGCAGTGAACACAGGGAGGTGGGGGTTGAGAACATAGTTGATCGTTGCAGTGAACACAGGAAGGTGGGGGTTGAGAACATAGTTGATCGTTACAGTGAACACAGGAAGGTGGGGGTTGAGAACATAGTTGATCGTTGCAGTGAACACAGGAAGGGGGGTTGAGAACATAGCTGATCGTTGCAGTGAACACATGAAGGTGGGGGTTGAGAACATAGTTGATCGTTGCAGTGAACAGAGGAAGGTGGGGGTTGAGAGCATAGTTGATCGTTGCAGTGAACACAGGAAGGTGGGGGTTGAGAACATAGTTGATCGTTGCAGTGAACACAGGAAGGTGGGGGTTGAGAACATAGCTGATCGTTGCAGTGAACACAGGAAGGTGGGGGTTGAGAACATAGTTGATCGTTGCAGTGAACACAGGAAGGTGGGGGTTGAGAACATAGCTGATCGTTGCAGTGAACACAGGAAGGTGGGGGTTGAGAACATAGCTGATCGTTGCAGTGAACACAGGAAGGTGGGGGTTGAGAACATAGTTGATCGTTGCAGTGAACACAGGAAGGTGGGGGTTGAGAACATAGTTGATCGTTGCAGTGAACACAGGAAGGTGGGGGTTGAGAACATAGTTGATCGTTGCAGTGAACACAGGAAGGTGGGGGTTGAGAAAATAGTTGATCGTTGCAGTGAACACAGGAAGGTGGGGGTTGAGAACATAGTTGATCGTTGCAGTGAACACAGGAAGGTGGGGGTTGAGAACATAGCTGATCGTTGCAGTGAACACAGGAAGGTGGGGGGTTGAGAACATAGTTGATCGTTGCAGTGAACACAGGAAGGTGGGGGGTTGAGAACATAGCTGATCACTGCAGTGAACACAGGAAGGTGGGGGTTGAGAACATAGTTGATCGTTGCAGTGAACACAGGAAGGTGGGGGTTGAGAACATAGTTGATCGTTGCAGTGAACAGAACAACGTGGGAGGTGGTTGCTCTCCTTCTACTTTAACATGTTACTAACACTCGACCAACCACAAACATAATATGTTAAAGAGTAATTATGAATGTAGAGTGACATACACAAAGCGTTGGTGATGTAAATAATATAAGCTACGGCAGATAACTTGTTATGCGGACTGGTCAACATGACTTTCAGACTTATGGCACAAAGTTAGCAGTAATGTATCTGTTATATATTATGACGCTTGTGAGGGTCATCGCCCCAGCGCTCCGCTCTTACTCCAGGGCTTCTAAAATTGAAAGGAAATACCACAGAAATCATGTACAACAATTAAGAAACCCAGGAAAGTCAAGGAATGTGTATATGAAACAAAAGGAGAATATAAATGTGTCAGCTTCCGCGATAGAGAGAAAATAACAATGTTTCAAGAGGTCAAACTTATAAAATATTTCAGTCTGACACTTATATGAGAAGACAGTATCTTTCTAAGTGGTTAGTATCTCAGTCTGACACTTATATGAGAAGACAGTATCTTTTTAAGTGGTTAGTATCTCAGTCTGACACTTATATGAGAAGATAGTACCTTTCAAAGTGGTTAATATCTCAGTCTGACACTTATATGAGAAGATAGTATCTTTCTAAGTGGTTAATATGTCAGTCTGACACTTATATGAGAAGACAGTATCTTTCTAAGTGGTTAATATCTCAGTCTGACACTTATATGAGAAGACAGTACCTTTCTGAGTGGTTAATATCTCAGTCTGACACTTATATGAGAAGACAGTACCTTTCTAAGTGGTTATTATCTCAGTCTGACACTTATATGAGAAGACAGTATCTTTCTAAGTGGTTAATATCTCAGTCTGACACATATATGAGAAGATAGTATCTTTCTAAGTGGTTATTAGCTCAGTCTGACACTTATATGAGGACAGTATCTTTCTAAGTGGTTAATATCTCAGTCTGACACTTATATGAGAAGACAGTATCTTTCTAAGTGGTTAATATCTCAGTCTGACACTTATATGAGAAGACAGTATCTTTCTAAGTGGTTAATATCTCAGTCTGACACTTATATGAGAAGATAGTATCTTTCTAAGTGGTTAATATCTGCCAACGTTACTACCTGCTTTTCATCATACAAACAAAATAAAAAGAATTTTATAATGGGCGTACTGAGCTATGTTAGACAGGTCTAACTTACACCCAAACATTGTGACTCGTACATAACATCACTTACAGTCCACACTAGACATCACTGCACAATCCCAGAAAGGTATCCCCGTATTTCATATCCCCAGTCCACTGTGCCTCAGTGCATGCGAGTTGAATAGTGCAGAGTGCGGCATAAGGAGATAATGTTAAATGTTAGAGCTGAACATTTGAATGGACTCGAAAGAAACATTGACAAGTCATCATAAAGATCCAATATGCAAATTGTTTTAATAATAATAGTAAATTAAGACATGTACTGCCCACATCTAAATTAAATCTTTCAAAGACACCAAAAAAGACCAATATCATAAAATACAAAAGCACATAAAGCTTTAGGCCGCTCACAAGTTGCAGTTTCAAGTTACCATTATGGAAATTATACATTTTTTTATGATTGGTCTTCAGGACACAAATGTTAATGAAACATAAAAGAACATTAAGTTGATTTAAGATAACTAAGTTAAACGTTGTGATATTCAACAATTATTTCGCAAACTAATTTGATTAATAAAAGTGACACAACTTATACAACAAGAGATTGTTTACTTTTAAGAGACATCAACACTAATAGTTTCAAGGCGACCAAAAGATGCATTATCCAGGTACTGCCCAAATTACAACAAAATTTGTGCCTACACAGCCTATACCATCAAACATTAACACCATGCATTGATGACTGACGACCTTCACAAATGTTCTTTATTCAGAGGGAAGCTTTAAACCCGTACGGGCCATGTAGCTCCTGTGGAATGGAAAGCATTCAGACTTGATCTAAGTAAGGCGAAGATAAGTCCAGTTCCTTGGATCAAGAGCCCATCACCAGCAACAAAATACAATAATGTAAGATAATACTGTGGCACTTCCAGTAATAAACGAAATTTTGTAAGTAAACAACAGTGTGAGTGACAATGTTGCCAACACAGCCACGTCTCTCATTCTTAAACTTAATAGTGTGGGTGAGAATGTTGCCAACACAGCCAAGTCTCTCATTCTTAAACTTAATAGTGTGTGTGAGAATGTTGCCAACACAGCCACGTCTCTCATTCTTAAACTTAATAGTGTGGGTGAGAATGTTGCCAACACAGCCACGTCTCTCATTCTTAAACTTAATAGTGTGGGTGAGAATGTTGCCAACACAGCCAAGTCTCTCATTCTTAAACTTAAAAGGAAAATTTTTATTTTTTCCAAAAAATTTTCTCATTTAAATCATTTTTAAAATTCTCTATTTGATAAAAAAAAAAGTCCAATTTGATCAAATTTACAAAGTTGGCAAATTGGCAGTCACACATCCCCACATTAACACAAAAATGTTTACAATTAATATACACTAGAATTTATGGTTTGAAGCCGATCAGAAGAGCAATTCTCTAGTTATTACACGAGAAAGAATTTACTCAACAATATTGGTAAAACTGAAATTGATACAGCTCAAAGTGAGCCACATCCTGTGTTTTAATAAAGCCCACCAATAGAAGTTTGAAACCGATCAGAGAAGGCATTCTCCAGTAATTAATCCAATTCGAAGGATTCAAAAGTTTTTTAATAATTTCAGTAAAACTGCAAATTTGCAGCTACAAAACTTGCGGGTTACCATCCCTCGTATATGATACCATCCCTCGTATATGATACCATCCCTCGTATATACCATCCCTCGTATATACCATCCCTCGTATATGATACCATCCCTCTTATATGATACCATCCCTCTTACATGATATCATCCCTCTTACATGATACCATCAGTCTTACATGATACCATCAGTCTTACATGATATCATCCCTCTTACGTGATACCATCAGTCTTACATGATACCATCAGTCTTACATGATACCATCAGTCTTATATGATACCATCAGTCTTATATGATACCATCCCTCATATATGATAAATTGTTACATAATATTTTGAAGCCAATTATAAGAAGGATTCTCTAGTTACTGAACGAAAAACTATCACCATTTATTTAATAAAAGAGGCAAATTAGGACTCCTGCCAGCCAACAGCAGCGTCAACCTTGTGTTTAAGAACCCACACCGATGATGAAAGTCTGAAGCCGATCAGACGAGTCATTCTCCAGTTACGGCACGGATTCCAACAATTCTAAGTTGTTTACTATTTCGCCACATCAACAAATGTGTCAGCAAGCAAACTATACTTAACAGGCACTACTATCCTGGACCTAAGATGCATCAGTCATTATACTGATGCCATTCAAAAACAGTAAACTGAAAATTATTTGACGAGATTTAATGGAACTAAAATTTTTCACTTTATTTTACATATTAACTGGTGAAATCTGCTGCCCCACACTTGCAGTGCACTCTTCACCGTCGCGGAATTAAGAGGCAACTTTTCTGAATGATTGAAGCTACGACACTGAGTGTCTTGAAAGCTATTCAAGCATTCAAGGATGCTGGGAATGATGGCTTCAAGAAGTTCAGCCACACTAATGTGAACATGACAAATTAAGCGCTGAGAAGAAAACTCACGAACTCGCCAGTGAGCGAAAAGTGTAGTGAGCGAAAGTGTGCAATGGACGAAAATTGCATTTTCTATACCATAATGATCTTTGGTCTTTAAAATGAGACGAGTTTGAATCAAAATTGTATGACTGGTTACCAACACATTGTTACCAACATATTGTTACCAACACATTGTTACCAACACATTGTTACCAACACATTGTTACCAACACAGTGTTACCAACACACTGTTACCAACACACTGTTACCAACACATTGTTACCAACACATTGTTACCAACACATTGTTACCAACACATTGTTACCAACACAGTGTTACCAACACACTGTTACCAACACACTGTTACCAACACATTGTTACCAACACATTGTTACCAACACATTGTTACCAACACACTGTTACCAACACACTGTTACCAACACATTGTTACCAACACATTGTTACCAACACACTGTTACCAACACATTGTTACCAACACATTGTTACCAACACATTGTTACCAACATGTTGCAACAAAACTTTTGTAGGTGATCTTGTCAAAAGTGACATTTCGCTTGTTAGACGTTTTTCTTCTCAGCGCTTCCATCAACATTCTGGATGATGTGTTCTCCAGTTATGGAAGAAATATAACAGAAAACTTAGAGGAAGAAAGAAAACTCAAGTGATAATAATTGAACGCGGTTCACTTTGTCTCCCCATCCTGTCCTCGCCTCCCCATCCTGTCCTCGCCTCCCCATCCTGTCCTCGCCTCCCCTCTCCTCTCCCTCGAAGATTACTAAGGAAACAAGTAATAACAAAGACCTACGAAGAAAGTGACACAGGAAACTGAACTGGCGCAAGAAAGACCCACAATGAAAATGGAAGCAAAGGAACCAGTAAGCTATACAGAGGACTGGAGAACGCTGAGGACGAGACAAATATGAGAAGCAATGTGATCTTACTCTGTACACTAAGACAATCACGAGGATGCTACCACTGGCCAGATATAAGCCATCGCAGACTACCTCGAAAACCATTGTTCCTTCTAATACAGGGTGGCCCATAAGTTTGTTCATTTTATTTTTGCTAAAATATATATAAAAAAAAAGTTGATTACAATTAAATTTTAATGCTTCCAAGATTTACACACTATTTTTTTTAAAATGTTTCTTAAATCGTCCGCTCACAAATTTCAGCTGTTTTGAGGTCATTATGCATCACATGACGTAGAGTATCGTTGCTTATTCTTGAAATTTTCACTCGAAAATTTTCTTTGAGGTGTTGTAACGTCTGTGGTTTATCGATGTAAACTTTTTCTTCGAAGTAAACCCAGAGAAAGATGTGCGGAGCCGACACGTCTGCTGGTCCATCTGATGTCACCATTTTTTTTAAATCAAGCTATTTGGGAAATAATGTCTGAGGAGATCTATGGCAAGTGGCACCATCTTGATGAAACCAGGACCGCTCAACTTGTCCCCATAATTCCGGCAAAAAAAAAAAATCGATCATTTCCATATACAGTGTAAACAACGCAACCTGATGGCCTTCCTCCTCAAAAAAAAAATAATAAGGTCCAATAATATTTTGAGCCGAAATTCTTGGTGTAGCAGTTCTTCTGGAATCTTTGACTGTCCCTGACTCTTCAAATTTGTCCGCCAACCTCTTGATGGTGACCAATCAGGGAGAATGTCTAACATTAAAAAATGAACGATATTTTCGTTGTTTCAGAAACACTCCGTTGGCTTTCCTGATAAAAAAAAATTTTTAATGCGTTGTTGGAGCGTGTAACGTTCCATGAACAAACTTATGGACCACCCTGTATATATTGCACATCTTGAACAAAAGAGCATTATGGGAAAAATCTGAAGGAAATGAACCTGCAACTGTTTGAATTAACGGGACCAGTATCAAAGGAATACAGGTACAAGTTGAAAACACTGACGAACCACAGGAATAATAGTATTTTAGTTTCAGGGCGAGTGAAAAGTTGAACCACTAGGATGAGGTAGTGGCGGACGCAAACACACACACACACACACACACACAAACACACACACAAACACACACACACAAACACACACACACAAACACACACACACACAAACACACACACAAACACACACACAAACACACACACAAACACACACACACACACACACACACACACAAACACACACACAAACACACACACACACAAACACACACGCACACACACAAACGCACACACACAAACACACACACACACACACACAAACACACACGCACACACACAAACGCACACACACAAACACAAACACACACACACACACACACAAACGCACACACAACAACACACACACACACACACACACACACACAAACACACTGCAGGAAGGCCTTTGACACAGTTCCTCACATGAGATTAGTAAAAAAGATGGAAGACCAAGCGTGTATAACAGGAAGGGCACTGGAATGGATCAGGGAATACCTCACAGGGAGGCAACAACGGGTCATGGTGCGTGATGAGGTATCACAGTGGGCGCCTGTGACGAGTGGTGTACCGCAGGGGTCAGTCCTAGGACCAGTGCTATTCTTGCTATATGTGAATGACATGACGGATGGGATAGACTCAGAAGTGTCTCTTTTCGCAGATGATGTGAAATTAATGAGGAGAATCACATCGGATGAAGACCAAGCAGGACTTCAAAGTGACCTGGACAAGCTTGACATCTGGTCTAGCAACTGGCTTCTCGAATTTAACCCCACCAAATGCAAAGTCATGAAGATCGGAGAAGGGCAAAGAAGACCGCTGACAGAGTACAGGCTAGGTGGACAAAGGCTACAAACCTCATCAAAGGAGAAAGACCTTGGGGTGAGTATAACACCAAGCACGTCTCCGGAAGCACACATAAACCAGATAACCGCGGCAGCATATGGGCGACTGGCAAACCTAAGATTAGCGTTCCGTTACCTTAACAAGGAATCGTTCAAGACACTGTATACCGTATACGTCAGGCCCATACTAGAGTATGCAGCACCAGTCTGGAACCCACACCTGGTCAAGCACGTCAAGAAACTAGAGAAAGTGCAAAGGTTTGCGACAAGGTTAGTTCCACAACTCAGGGGTCTGTCTTATGAAGAAAGGTTGAGGGAAATAGGACTAACAACACTGGAGGAAAGAAGGGTCAGAGGAGACATGATAACGACATACAAAATACTGCGGGGAATTGACAAGGTAGATAGTGACAGGTTGTTTCAGAGAGGGAACACAGAAACAAGGGGACACAACTGGAAGCTGAAGACTCAGATGAGTCAAAGGGATGTCAGGAAACATTTCTTCAGCCACAGAGTAGTCAGGAAGTGGAATGGACTAGAGAAAGATATAGTGGAGGCAGGAACCATACATAGTTTTAAGACAAGGTATGATAAAGCTCATGGAGCAGGGAGAGCAGAGACCCAGTAGCAGACAGCGAAGAGGCGGGGCCAGGAGCTGAGTCTCGACCCCTGCAACCACAATTAGGTGAGTACAATTAGGTGAGTACACACGCACACACAAAACGCACACACACACACACAAACACACACGCACACACACACACACAAACACACATACACACGCACACACACACACAAACACACACGCACACAAACACACACACACACACACAAACACACACACACACAAACACACACACACAAACACACACACACACAAACACACACACACACACACACACACACACACACACACACACACACACACGCAAACACACACAAACACACACGCACACACACAATACTTCCTCTTCCCGGATATGGTGTGAAAGGCAACTGTTTAGCATATCAACACAACCGGAACAACCCTATTCAACGTGATGTGTGTCATGTAAACTGCTGGCTGGGTGGGGAGGACACACCCTTATCCACTGTCATGTAAACTGCTGGCTGGGTGGGGAGGACACACCCTTATCCACTGTCATGTAAACTGCTGGCTGGGTGGGGAGGACACACCCTTATCCACTGTCATGTAAACTGCTGGCTGGGTGGGGAGGACACACCCTTATCCACTGTCATGTAAACTGCTGGCTGGGTGGGGAGGACACACCCTTATCCACTGTCATGTAAACTGCTGGCTGGGTGGGGAGGACACACCCTTATCCACTGTCATGTAAACTGCTGGCTGGGGGAGACAACCATCCACTTGCTGGTGAACACTCCCATCCACTTGCTGGTGAACACTCCCATCCACTCTTAAATGGGACGAGAGAAACGTTGTCTTAAAAAATATTCTGGTGTAGAACGCGAGAGTTACCCCACACGTCAGCAGTGCGCGGCTACCTCGCATTCTACACTAGTTACACTGTGGGAAGACAATGTAATTATGTTTCCTTGTATTCCAAGACACAGGATGAGTCTCCTACACGAGGTAATGAGGTGCGTCGAGCTCAGAGATTACCTCGAGTCCCTTCCGGGGGTCACCGCCCCCGCCGCCCGGTCCCAGACCAGGCCTCCTGGTTGCTGACCTGATCGGTCAAGCTGCTAGTGCCATCAGGTATTCCATTATGGATTCACCAGCAAATAGTAACCACAGTCTACCTACCTACCTCCAGGTAGGTATATATGACCGTACAGGTAGGTAGGAAGGTAGACTGTAAAACTAAGTATACAACATCAAGTCAAACAGAACGTGGATCAAAACAAGGAAATTATTTTCCTACCTGGCAGTTTTATTATCCCTTCTTAAATCATCTTTTGCTTCAGTCGAACAAGTACACTGTACATGTGTACACTGTACATGTGTACACTGTACATGTGTACACTGTACATGTGTACACTGTACATGTGTACACTGCAACCACTGTTTCAACCAGAGACATTTATGACTGAAATTATAATGATCTAAACCAAAATATTTATCAAAGAATGATTGTCCCTTCTGTGTGTGCTTACCCAAACATACAGTGTATGTGTAAACAACAGTACACTCATGTATATGTCGTGCCGAATAGGTAAAACTAGTCAATTAACAAGAACTCATTTAAAATTAAGTCCTTTCTAAAATTTTCTCTTATACATTTAAATATATATTTTTTCATTTATGTTAATGTAAAAATTAATAATTTTATACCAAAAGAACCTTAGAAAACTTACCTAACCTTATTATAACAAGCGCAATTTAATTTAACCTAATCCAACTAAATATATTTTAAATAAGTTTACAATAATGTAGTAATAAACAAACAATGAAATATAATTTTTTAGTTAGGTTTAGAATGTTTTTTTGCGAAATTATGGCATACACAAATTTTTGCTTGTCTTATTCGGCAGGAAGAGCGTTGCTATTTAAGCCAAAATCGCAACGACATATACACCAAGTTTTACCTATTCGGCAAGACATATACACCATCATACAAAGTACAACAGTAATATATACACCATCAGAGTACAACAGTAATATATACACCATCAGAGTACAACAGTAATATATACACCATCAGAGTACAACAGTAATATATACACCATCAGAGTACAACAGTAATATATACGCCATCATAGTACAACAGTAATATATACACCATCATACAGAGTACAACAGTACAGTAATATATACACGATCATACATAAGAACATAAGAAAGAAGAAACACTGCAGCAGGCCTACTGGCCCATGCGAGTCAGGTCCAATTCTCCCACCGACTTAAGCCAATGCCTTGACCTGGTCAGGTCAGTCACATTCACTTAAGTGAGGAGCACGGCATCTGACCTAGTAGCACAAGCTAATCAGGTCCAATTCACACCAACTCATGTATTTATCCAACCTATTTTTAAAACTACACAACGTCTTAGCTTCTATGACGGTACTTGGGAGTTTGTTCCACTCATCCACAATTCTATTACCAAACCAGTGCTTTCCTATATCCTTCCTGAATCTGAATTTTTCCAATTTAAAACCATTGCTGCGAGTCCTGTCACTACTAGATATTTTTAGCACGCTATTTACATCCCCTTTATTAATTCCTGTTTTCCATTTATACACCTCAATCATATTCCCCCTAATTCTACGCCTTTCTAGAGAGTGCAGATTCAGGGCCCTCAGTCTATCCTCATAGGGAAGATTTCTGATACATGGGATCAACTTTGTCCTCCTCCTTTGTACGCTTTCCAGTGCATTTATATCCATTCTGTAATACGGTGACCAAAACTGTGTAGCATAATCTAAATGAGGCCTAACCAAAGATATATAGAGTTGAAGAACAACCTGAGGACTTCTATTATTTATACTTCTTGATATGAAGCCAAGGATTCTGTTAGCTTTGTTGCGAACACTTATGCACTGTTGTCTTGGTTTCAGATTACTGCTAACCAGAACTCTTAAATCCTTTTCGCAATCCGTAATATTAAGATCTACATTATTTAGTTTATATGTAGCATGGTTATTGTCCTGTCCAATATTTAGAACTTTGCATTTGTCTATAACAAATTGCATCTGCCACTTCTCCGACCACTGCATCAGTCTATTCAAATCCTCCTAGAATGCTCTAATGTCCTCATTTGAATGAATTGGACGGCCTATTTTGGTGTCATCAGCAAATTTGCTTATGTCGCTATTTATTCCCTCATCTATGTCGTTTATGTAAATTGTGAACAACAAGGGGCCCAACACTGACCCCTGGTGGGACACCGCTTGTGACGTGCCCCCATTCTGATTTCTCCCCATTTATGCAAACTCTCTGCTGCCTATTTGTCAACCATGCCTCTACCCAGGAAAAAATATCTCCTCCTATTCCGTGTGCCTTAAGTTTTCTCAACAGCCTCTGATGTGGAACTCTATCGAAAGCCTTACTGAAGTCCATATACACTATCATATTCAATACCATGATCTACCTCCTCAAATACCTTAGTGAAGAAAGTTGGTAAATTCGTAAGACAGGAACGCCCCTTTGTAAAACCGTGCTGAGATTCATTAATCAATTTATGCCTTTCAAGATGGCTACGAACTGCTTCGGCAATTATTGATTCCATGAATTTACCAACTATGGAGGTAAGGCTTATTGGTCTATAGTTCGAAGCAAAGGACCTGTCACCTGCCTTGTAAATAGTATTGTATTGTAGTAGATTCGCCGGTACATCCGGCCCGGGTCTTCTCCAGATGGTGACCCGGCGTTGTAAATAGGAATTACATTTTCCATTTTCCACTTGTCTGGCACTATGCCAAATTTTAGTGATATATTGAAAAGATTAGCCAAAGGTATGCTAAGTTCCTCTTTATATTCCTTTAAAACCCTTGCAAACAGTTCATCAGGGCCTGGGGATTTATTAGGTTTTAATTTCTCTATTTATCTGAGAACCATGTCACTAGTTACCCTAATAGTGCATAGTTTATTATCGTCCTGTTCTACATAATTTATTATTTCTGGAATTTCTCTAGTATCTTCCTGAGTAAAAACTGAGAGGAAGTAGGCATTGAAAAGTTCACACATATCCTTATCCCTGTCAGTGATCTGACCTCGAATTATAATCTTGAGGGCCTGGTCCCAAATCTGCACACTGCCATAACAACATACTGGAGTGAGAGATATGGGAGAAAGTGTAAAATAAACCCAGTGAGGAGCAGGGATGCGGTGGGGACAATACGGGAGCACTGTATTAACATCCGGGGTCCCAGACTATTCAACATCTTACCAGAAGATATCCGAAACACGGCTGGAACCAGTGTAGAAGCCTTCAAGAGGAAACTGGACAAATATCTTCACCAGGTGCCAGATCAACCAGGCTGTGATGGATATGTGGGGCAGCGGGCCTCCAGCAGCAACAGCCTTGTTGACCAGGCAAGCACCAGACGAGCCTGGCCCATGGCCGGGCTCAGAGAGTAGATATTCTCGAAACTCTTCAAAGGTAAAGGTACCTTCAAAGGTATAAGTGGGCCTATCTTGTTCCTAATCTTACTTCTGTATACCTGAAAGAACTCTTTTGGGTTAGTCTTCGAATCTCTCTTTAATTGAATATATTGATTTCTTAACTGCCCTTCCCCTCTTTTGATACGCCTATATATGCCTCTCTTTTGACCAATGAGATGTTTTAATCTATTGTTTATCCATTTGGGATCATTTTTCTTAGATCTAATTTCCCTACGTGGAACAATAGTTGTCTGGGCAGCTAGAATTATGCTCTGAAATACGTCATATTGGCAACCAGCCCTACCTACCTGACCCATAGTAAGGTCATCCCAATTAAGCCCACCCAGGTAATTTCTGAGCCCCATGAAGTCGGCCAAGCGTAAGTCTGGAACAGAGACTTGATTAGTTATCTAGGTAATTCCATGATATATTGAAACTAAGTGATTTGTGATCGCTTTCCCCAAGCTCATCATTAACCTCAAGATTATTAACTAGTGATTCTTTGTTGGCAAGAACCAAGTCAAGAAGGTTGTTTCCTCTAGTTGGTTCTGTCACAAACTATTTTAAAAAGAAATCCTGAACAGTATCAAGAAAGTCACTAGACTCAAGATTTCCAATATAGTACAACAGTACAGTAATATATTCATCATCAGAGTACAACAGTACAGTAATATATTCATCATCAGAGTACAACAGTACAGTAATATATTCACCATCAGAGTACAACAGTTATATATATACCATCATACAGAGTACAATAGTACAGTTATATATACACCATCATACAGAGTACAACAGTACAGTTATATATACACCATCATACAGTGTACAACAGTACAGTTTTATATACACCATCATACAGAGTACAACAGTACAGTTTTATATACACCATCATACAAAGTACAACAGTACAGTTTATATACACCATCATACAGTGTACAACAGTACAGTTTTATATACACCATCATACAGAGTACAACAGTACAGTTTTATATACACCATCATACAGAGTACAACAGTACAGTTACATATACACCATCATACAGAGTACAACAGTACAGTTACATATACACCATCATACAGAGTACAACAGTACAGTTTTATATACACCATCATACAGAGTACAACAGTACAGTTACATATACACCATCATACAGAGTACAACAGTTATATACACCTTGTACAGAAATATTTAGTGTTTCTTGCAATAATACACCTTTAAGTTTTTCTTCCATCTCTGTATTCCCTTGTGATATATTTGAGATTTGTTTTTAGGCAATTCAATAACCCTCCGTCCTCCTATACATTCTTCTACGTTCTCTTTATATATACCTTTGAAGAGTTTCGAGAGTATCTACTCTCTGAGCCCGGCCATGGGCCAGGCTCGTCTGGTGCTTGCCTGGTCAACCAGGCTGTTGCTGCTGGAGGCCCGCTGCCCCACATATCCATCACAGCCTGGTTGATCTGGCACCTGGTGAAGATATTTGTCCAGTTTCCTCTTGAAGGCTTCTACACTGGTTCCAGCCGTGTTTCGGATATCTTCTGGTAAGATGTTGAATAGTCTGGGACCCCGGATGTTAATACAGTGCTCCCGTATTGTCCCCACCGCACCCCTGCTCCTTACTGGGTTTATTTTACACTTTCTCCCATATCTCTCACTCCAGTATGTTGTTATGGCAGTGTGCAGATTTGGGACCAGGCCTCAAGTACTTTCCATGTATATATTATCATGTATCTCTCTCCTCCGCTCCAATGAGTACATGTTCAAGACTTGAAGGCGTTCCCAATAATTTAGATGTTTCAATGGCTCAATGTGAGCCGTAAACGATCTCTGGATTTGTTCCAGTTCTGCTATTTCTCCTGCCCTGAACGGGGCCGTCAGCACTGAGCAGTATTCTAAGTGAGGGAGCACTAGCGATTTGAATAGTGTCACCATCGGCATTATTTCCCTTGTTTTGAAAGTTCTCAATACCCACCCCGTCATCTTCCTGGCTGTTGTGATCTTTGTCTTGTTATGGTCTTTAAACGACAGATCAGCAGACATAATTATTCCCAAGTCCTTTACGTGTTCCTTTCGTTCTATGTGGTGACCCTCTTGCGTTTTGTATATAGTGTTCCTTTTGAGTTCTTCATTTTTCCATACCTAAGCAGCTGAAACTTATCACCATTGAACGTCATGTTGTTCTCCACTGCCCATTGGAAGACCCTGCTTATGTCCTCCTGTAATTTTTCAGTGTCCTCTACCGTAGTGACTTTCATGCTTATTTTAGTGTCATCTGCAAATGATGATACAAAAGTGTGCTGGGTGTTTTTATCTATGTCTGCTATGAGGATTAGAAACAGCAGAGGTGCCAGGACAGTGCCTTGGGGCACTGAGCTTTTGACCTCGCTGATGCTGGATCTTGCCCTGTTCACTACTACTTTTGTGTTCTTTGTGTTAGGAACTCAAAATCCATCTGCCTACCTTCCCGTAATGCCTATGGCCCTCATTTTGTGCGCTATCACTCCATGATCGCATTTGTCAAACGCCTTTGCAAAATCTTATATATGGTATTCTTTAGGGTTTTCTTACTGATACGTATTTATTGCAGACAATGTATACTTCTGTGTTCAGCTTTTGCAAGTTGAATACAGCTGGTTAGGGGTTGAGTGTTCATGACTGCTTCGTAGCTTATGGCAGTGTGTACAGTGCGTACTCTGGCAGTGTGTACAGTACATACTCTGGCAGTGTGTACTGGGCTAGCATCCAGACACACCTTGAGTCACTCTTGTAAACAATGTTTGCAGCTCTCTGTCGATGCTGATGCTTAAAGAAAACAGTATCCACCCCCCATCCAGGGTCCCCACCCTCCGTCCTGGGTCCACGCCCCATATACTAGGCCTCCACCCCCCGTCCAGGGTCCCCGCCCCATAAACAGGGTCCCCATCCTCCGTCCTTTGCCCCCGCCCCACAAACGGGGTCCCCGCCATATATACTGGGTCTCCACCCTCCGTCTTGGGTCCCCGTCCCATTTACAGGGGTCCCCCTCCTCCAACATTGGTGCCTGCCGTCCCACCAGAGCTCTCTACCAAGGGTGAGGGATGGGATGGCAGAAGTTCGATTTCATAACATCTTCGCCTCTTATACTGAGTGTGGAGGCAGTCACTCGTGGTACCAACCCGCTATCTTAACTCCCACGAGCTTCTCTCTGCATTTTTTACATACGATTTGCAGCAAATAATTCGCCAATATCCATATAAAATAACCAGCTATAGCATGTCATAACGGCACAGAATATAGATATAAGATAAAGGCGATAACAAGTTCTAGGGTAAGAACAGAAAACGGAGAGCCATTGAGCGAGACAACTATGTCGGATTTTCACTGTTAAAGATGCCTTCATCAGCCTCCACCATGACTGGCTTTACAGCAGTGAAATGATATCTCTAAGAGGACTGGCTGGTGGTACATACATTGAACATTGAGCGGCTGTCACCAACAGCCTGATCTATTAGACCATCACCCAAGAGGCGTGGTCTGGGACCAGGCCACGAGCGTGGTCTGGGACCAGGTCACGAGCGTGGTCTGGGACCAGGCCACGAGCGTGGTCTGGGACCAGGCCACGAGCGTGGTCTGGGACCAGGTCACGAGCGTGGTCTGGGACCAGGCCACGAGCGTGGCTCCTCAAGTTGAATGCTGGTGGTAAATATCTACACCAGCATCACTTAAACGTACAAAGAACACTACTTGAGTTATTTATCAAGAACACAAACGGTATTAACACCGTAACCTCGGTAGCCAGAGCCGATGTTGTAGCACGTCACCGTGCACGGTTGTAGCACGTCACCGTGCACGGTTGCAGCACGTCACAGTGCACGGTTGTAGCACGTCACCGTGCACGGTTGTAGCACGTCACCGTACACGGTTGTAGCACATCACAGTGCACGGTTGTAGCACGTCACAGTGCACGGTTGTAGCACGTCACCGTACACGGTTGTAGAACATCACAGTGCACGGTTGTAGCACGTCACCGTGCACGATTTTAGCACGTCAGTGCACGGTTGTAGCACGTCACAGTGCACGGTTGTAGCACGTCACAGTGCACGGTTGTAGCACGTCACAGTGCACGGTTGTAGCACGTCACAGTGCACGGTTGTAGCACGTCACAGTGCACGGTTGTAGCACGTCACAGTGCACGGTTGTAGCACGTCACAGTTCACGGTTGTAGCACGTCACAGTGCACGGTTGCAGCACGTCACAGTGCACGGTTGTAGCACGTCACAGTTCACGGTTGTAGCACGTCACAGTGCACGGTTGCAGCTCGTCACAGTGCACGGTTGTAGCACGTCACAGTTCACAGTTGTAGCACGTCACAGTGCACGGTTGTAGCACGTCACAGTTCACGGTTGTAGCACGTCACAGTGCACGGTTGCAGCACGTCACAGTGCACGGTTGTAGCACGTCACAGTTCACGGTTGTAGCACGTCACAGTGCACGGTTGTAGCACGTCACAGTGCACGGTTGTAGCACGTCACAGTTCACGGTTGTAGCACGTCACAGTGCACGGTTGCAGCACGTCACAGTGCACGGTTGTAGCAACACCGTGCTACTACTGTGTAGAAATGTATATACTAGAATGCAGATATACGGTGTTAACCACTGTAAGAACACTAGTAGGTGGGTCTACAGTGGTATAGGGAAGGTGAGCACAGCACACAAACTGGTCACCATCACACACCGCCCACAACACAACTGCTACAACCGTGTACGGTGACGTGCTACAACCGTGCACGGTGACGTGCTACAACCGTGCACTGTGACGTGCTGCAAATGATGATACAAAAGTGTGCTGGGTGTTTTTATCTATGTCTGCTATGAGGATGAGAAACAGCAGAGGTGCCAGGACAGTGCCTTGGGGCACTGAGCTTTTGACCTCGCTGATGCTGGATCTTGCTCTGTTCACTACTACTTTTTGTGTTCTTTGTGTTAGGAACTCAAAAATCCATCTGCCTACCTTCCCCGTAATGCCTATGGCCCTCATTTTGTGCGCTATCACTCCATGATCGCATTTGTCAAACGCCTTTGCAAAATCTTATATATGGTATTCTTTAGGGTTTTCTTACTGATACGTATTTATTGCAGACAATGTATACTTCTGTGTTCAGCTTTTGCAAGTTGAATACAGCTGGTTAGGGGTTGAGTGTTCATGACTGCTTCGTAGCTTATGGCAGTGTGTACAGTGCGTACTCTGGCAGTGTGTACAGTACATACTCTGGCAGTGTGTACTGGGCTAGCATCCAGACACACCTTGAGTCACTCTTGTAAACAATGTTTGCAGCTCTCTGTCGATGCTGATGCTTAAAGAAAACAGTATCCACCCCCCATCCAGGGTCCCCACCCTCCGTCCTGGGTCCACGCCCCATATACTAGGCCTCCACCCCCCGTCCAGGGTCCCCGCCCCATAAACAGGGTCCCCATCCTCCGTCCTTTGCCCCCGCCCCACAAACGGGGTCCCCGCCATATATACTGGGTCTCCACCCTCCGTCTTGGGTCCCCGTCCCATTTACAGGGGTCCCCTCCTCCAACATTGGTGCCTGCCGTCCCACCAGAGCTCTCTACCAAGGGTGAGGGATGGGATGGCAGAAGTTCGATTTCATAACATCTTCGCCTCTTATACTGAGTGTGGAGGCAGTCACTCGTGGTACCAACCCGCTATCTTAACTCCCACGAGCTTCTCTCTGCATTTTTTACATACGATTTGCAGCAAATAATTCGCCAATATCCATATAAAATAACCAGCTATAGCATGTCATAACGGCACAGAATATAGATATAAGATAAAGGCGATAACAAGTTCTAGGGTAAGAACAGAAAACGGAGAGCCATTGAGCGAGACAACTATGTCGGATTTTCACTGTTAAAGATGCCTTCATCAGCCTCCACCATGACTGGCTTTACAGCAGTGAAATGATATCTCTAAGAGGACTGGCTGGTGGTACATACATTGAACATTGAGCGGCTGTCACCAACAGCCTGATCTATTAGACCATCACCCAAGAGGCGTGGTCTGGGACCAGGCCACGAGCGTGGTCTGGGACCAGGCCACGAGCGTGGTCTGGGACCAGGCCACGAGCGTGGTCTGGGACCAGGTCACGAGCGTGGTCTGGGACCAGGCCACGAGCGTGGTCTGGGACCAGGCCACGAGCGTGGTCTGGGACCAGGCCACGAGCGTGGTCTGGGACCAGGCCACGAGCGTGGTCTGGGACCAGGTCACGAGCGTGGTCTGGGACCAGGTCACGAGCGTGGTCTGGGACCAGGCCACGAGCGTGGTCTGGGACCAGGCCACGAGCGTGGTCTGGGACCAGGCCACGAGCGTGGTCTGGGACCAGGCCACGAGCGTGGTCTGGGACCAGGTCACGAGCGTGGTCTGGGACCAGGCCACGAGCGTGGTCTGGGACCAGGCCACGAGCGTGGTCTGGGACCAGGCCACGAGCGTGGTCTGGGACCAGGCCACGAGCGTGGTCTGGGACCAGGCCACGAGCGTGGTCTGGGACCAGGCCACGAGCGTGGTCTGGGACCAGGCCACGAGCGTGGTCTGGGACCAGGTCACGAGCGTGGTCTGGGACCAGGCCACGAGCGTGGTCTGGGACCAGGCCACGAGCGTGGTCTGGGACCAGGCCACGAGCGTGGTCTGGGACCAGGCCACGAGCGTGGTCTGGGACCAGGCCACGAGCGTGGTCTGGGACCAGGCCACGAGCGTGGTCTGGGACCAGGTCACGAGCGTGGTCTGGGACCAGGCCACGAGCGTGGTCTGGGACCAGGCCACGAGCGTGGTCTGGGACCAGGCCACGAGCGTGGTCTGGGACCAGGTCACGAGCGTGGTCTGGGACCAGGCCACGAGCGTGGTCTGGGACCAGGTCACGAGCGTGGTCTGGGACCAGGCCACGGCGTGGTCTGGGACCAGGCCACGAGCTGGTCTGGGACCAGCACGAGCGTGGTCTGGGACCAGCCACGAGCGTGGCTCCTCAAGTTGAATGCTGGTGGTAAATATCTACACCAGCATCACTTAAACGTACAAAGAACACTACTTGAGTTATTTATCAAGAACACAAACGGTATTAACACCGTAACCTCGGTAGCCAGAGCCGATGTTGTAGCACGTCACCGTGCACGGTTGTAGCACGTCACCGTGCACGGTTGCAGCACGTCACAGTGCACGGTTGTAGCACGTCACCGTGCACGGTTGTAGCACGTCACCGTACACGGTTGTAGCACATCACAGTGCACGGTTGTAGCACGTCACAGTGCACGGTTGTAGCACGTCACCGTACACGGTTGTAGAACATCACAGTGCACGGTTGTAGCACGTCACCGTGCACGATTTTAGCACGTCAGTGCACGGTTGTAGCACGTCACAGTGCACGGTTGTAGCACGTCACAGTGCACGGTTGTAGCACGTCACAGTGCACGGTTGTAGCACGTCACGTGCACGGTTGTAGCCGTCACGGTTGTAGCACGTCACAGTGCACGGTTGTAGCACGTCACAGTGCACGGTTGTAGCACGTCACAGTCACGGTTGTAGCACGTCACAGTGCACGGTTGTCAGCACGTCACAGTGCACGGTTGTAGCACGTCACAGTTCACGGTTGTAGCACGTCACAGTGCACGGTTGCAGCCGTCACAGTGCACGGTTGTAGCACGTCACAGTTCACGGTTGTAGCACGTCACAGTGCACGGTTGTAGCACGTCACAGTTCACGGTTGTAGCACGTCACAGTGCACGGTTGCAGCACGTCACAGTGCACGGTTGTAGCACGTCACAGTTCACGGTTGTAGCACGTCACAGTGCACGGTTGTAGCACGTCACAGTGCACGGTTGTAGCACGTCACTAGTAGTCGGTCTGAGCAGTACAGTGACACGGTGAGCACAGTCACAGTGCACTGGTTAGAGCAACACCGCCACTACACTAACATGTCCACCACCTACCACCACCACCACACCCCTTTCCTCTTCCTGCTCCTCCTCCTCCTCCTCCTCCTCGGCTTCCCACCCACTACGTAAGATAATTTCCAGTATTGACATGACACTCAACTTGCTAGTCACTTTCCGCCTCTACTATCACTACTAATACTTCTATTACTAATACTACCACTATTATAATCTTCACTCATTACTCTACTCTTCTCTCCCTCTCGCACCAGTACTAGCAGCAACAACAGTCCAGTACTAGCAGCAACAACGAGTACCAGCCTACTAGCAGCAACAAACTGTACCAGTACTAAGCAAGCAACAACTTACCATTACTAGCAGCAACAACAGTACCAGTACTAGCAGCAACAACAACAGTACCAGTACTAGCAGCAACAACAGTACCAGTACTAGCAGCAACAACAGTACCAGTACTAGCAGCAACAACAGTACCAGTACTAGCAGCAACAACAGTACCAGTACTAGCAGCAACAACAACAGTACCAGTACTAGCAGCAACAACAACAGTACCAGTACTAGCAGCAACAACAGTACCAGTACTAGCAGCAACAACAACAGTACCAGTACTAGCAGCAACAACAGTACCAGTACTAGCAGCAACAACAGTACCAGTACTAGCAGCAACAACAGTATCAGTACTAGCAGCAACAACAACAGTACCAGTACTAGCAGCAACAACAGTACCAGTCCTAGCAACAACAACAGTACCAGTCCTAGCAGCAACAACAGTACCAGTACTAGCAGCAACAACAGTACCAGTACTAGCAGCAACAACAGTACCAGTACTAGCAGCAACAACAGTACCAGTACTAGCAGCAACAACAGTACCAGTACTAGCAGCAACAACAGTACCAGTACTAGCAGCAACAACAGTACCAGTACTAGCGCAACAACAGTACCAGTACTAGCAGCAACAACAGTACCAGTACTAGCAGCAACAACAGTACCAGTACTAGCAGCAACAACAGTACCAGTACTAGCAGCAACAACAGTACCAGCAGCAACAACAACAGTACCAGTACTAGCAGCAACAACAGTACCAGTAGCAGCAACAACAGTACCAGTAGCAGCAACAAGAACAGTCCAGTAGCAGCAACAAAAACAGTACCAGTAGCAGCAACAACAGTACCATTAGTAGCAACAGCAGCAGCAACAACAGTACCAGTAGCAGCAACAACAACAGTACCATTAGTAGCAACAGCAGCAGCAACAACAGTACCAGTAGCAGCAGCAGCAAAAGCAGCGGCAACAACAGTACCAGTATCAACAGCAACAACAGCACCAGTAGCAGCAGCAACAACAGTACCAGTAGCAGCAACAACTGTACCAGTAGCAGCAACAACAACAGTACCAGTAGCAGCAAAAGCAGCAGCAATAACAACAATACCAGTAGCAGCAACAGCGGCAGCACCAGTAGCAGCAACAGCGGCAGTACCAGTAGCAGCAACAGCGGCAGCACCAGTAGTACCAGCAACAACAGTACCAGTAGTAGCAGCAACAACAGTACCAGTAGTAGCAACAGCAACAACAATACCAGTAGTAGCAACAACAACAATAGTACCAGTAGCAACAACAGTACCAGTAGCAGCAACAACAACAGTACCAATAGCAACTACAGCAACAACAGTACCAGTAGTAGCAACAGCAACAACAGTACCAGTAGTAGCAACAGCAACAATAGTACCAGTAGCAACAACAGTACCAGTAGCAGCAACAGCAACAACAGTACCAATAGCAGCAACAGCAACAGTACCAGTAGCAGCAACAGCAAGAACAGTACCAGTAGCAGCAACAGCAACAACAGTACCAGTAGCAGCAACAGCAGTACCAGTAGCAGCAACAGCAGCAACAACAGTACAAGTAGCAGCAACAGCAAAAACAACAGTACCAGTAGTAGCAACAGCAACAACAGTACCAGTACTAGCAACAACAACAGTACCAGTAGCAGCAACAACAATACCAGTAGCAGCAACAACAATACCAGTAGCAGCAACAACAACAGTACCAGTAGCAGCAAGCAACAACAGTACCAGTAGCAGCAACAACAGTACCAGTAGCAGCAACAACAGTACCAGTAGCAGCAACAACAGTACCAGTAGCAGCAACAACAGTACCAGTAGCAGCAACAACAGTACCAGTAGCAGCAGCAACAGTACCAGTAGCAGCAGCAATAACAACAGTACCAGTAGCAGCAGCACACCAGAGCAGCAGCATACAACAGTACAGTAGCAGCAACACTGAGCAACACCAGTAAGTAGCAACAGCAGCAGCAGCAACAACAGTATCAGTAGCAGCAACAGCTGCAGCAACAACAGTACTAGTAGCAACAGCAGCAGCAACAACAGTACCAGTAGTAGCAACAACAGCAGCAACAACAACAGTGCCAGTAACAGCAACAGCAACAACAGTACCAGTAGCAGCAACAACAGTACCAGTAGCAGCAACAACTGAAGCAACATTACCAGTAGTAGCAACAACAGCAACAACAGTACCAGTAGCAGCAACGGCAACAGCAATAAAATAAAAACCGTCAGCATCAGCAGTAGCAATAGCAGCATCAGCAGCAGGAATAACAGCATTAGCAGCAATAACAGTATCAGCAACAGCAATAACAGCATATGCAACAACAGCATCGACATCAGCAGCAGTATCATAAGAGGATCAGCAGTAGTAAAACAGCAGCAGTAGCATAACAGCATCAAAAGAAGCAGCAGTTGTATAATAGCATCAGCAGCAGCATAACAGCAGCAGCAGTAACATCAGCAGTAACAGCGGCATAAAATTACCAAGTAAAATTCTTATCAAGTAATTATTCCACAATATTTCCTTGGAAGAGTAGAAATAAATGGAAGTAACCGAGAAGAATTAATGGAAGCACTAACTCAGGGCATGTACGTATACTGTGTAACTCGAGGCTCGAGTATCTTCCCAGTTCGACCAAGAGCACAGCTATCAGAGTGTTGGAACAGTGTGTATACAGCCAGAAGATATTTAGGCAGGCTTCTTACTGTACTTCTTTTTGTGAAAACGTTTCATCAGTCCAATACAAAGACGAACAGTGAAGATTAGAATGAGATTGATGTAATCAGTCCCTCAGCCTGGAGTCGACTCCAGGTCGAGGGAATGAAATAATTCACCAAGGATCCGCACTTAGAAAAGGAACCTTATGGCCATGTTTAGGTCCGTCCTGGACCATTGTCAAATCACAACTGAGGGCGAGAAAAGTAGAAAAGGCCAGAATATGATAGGTTGGCGGGTCTTTGGTGAAGAGCTTTCAAAACAGAACAGGGTGTAAATATAAGACTTCACAAACACTGCTAAAATAAATTAGAATATAAGCAAGGAACATCGCAGAGAAAAAGAAGTTTCATTATGATGAGGTCTTCAGCAGGTGAGAGTTAACCTCAACGCGAACAACATTTGATGTCACTAACAACGTGCTAATCTGTCTTGACGTCCATCGCTCTCACCGCCACTCATCTACTGTGGCACCAGAGTCGAAGTCGGGATCTCCGTGAGAATAACGCAGCGCCTCCTGGCACCATCAACACAAGGGAGAGTGAGAGGGGAAGGAAAATACAAAGGAAAGACAGATGGCACAGAACGTGCAAGTTCACACCAAGGACAGCTCTTGAGAATTACCTAGTTCTACTGAGATTAAGGACATTCATGTATTATCAAGGTGTGTGTGTCAAGGGGAGAGAGATGGCTCCAACTTCATCCTGTTCCCTACTTGTATGTTTCATAACAATAAAAATGTTTTCAAATGAGCTGATGTAGGTAACAGCTCTTAGCTTGTCAATAATGTTAGGAATCGTTAACCTAACCTTGTCAAACCATGTGAAATATATATATATATATATATATATATATATATATATATATATATATATATATATATATAAAAAAAATAAATTATATATATGAGGAGAGAAGAAGAGAGAGGAGAGAGAGGAGAGAGAGAGAGAGAGAGAGAGAGGAGAGAGAGAGAGAAGAGGAAGAGGGAGAGAGGGAGAGAGAAAAGAGAGAGAGAGAGAGAGAGGAGGAGAGAAGAGAGAGGAGAGAGAGAGGAGAGAGAGAGAGAGAGGAGAGAGAGAAGAGAGGAGAGGAGAGAGGAGAGAAGGAGAGGAGAGAGAGAGAGGAGAGAGAGAGAGAGAGAGAGAGAGAGGAGAGAGAGAGAGAGAGAGAGAGAGAGAGAGAGAGAGAGAGAGAGAAGAGAGGAGAGAAGAGAGAGAGAGAAGAGAGGAGAGAAGAGAGAAGAGAGAAGAGAGAAGAGAGGAGAGAGAGAGAGAGAGAGAGAGAGAGAGAGAGAGAGAGAGAAAGAGAGACAGAGAGAGAGAAAAAGAGAGAAGAGAGAGAAGACAAGAAGAGAGAGAGAGAACAGAGAGAGAGACAGATACAGAGAGAAGAGAGACAGACAGAGAGAGCACAGAGAGAGAGAGAGAGAGAGAGAAAAGATACTACTACTACTACACTGGTAGACTAACAACACGTTATTCATCACCCAGCTAAGACAGACATTTACTCAACTTCCTGTGAGTGAGGAAAGTTTTATGAACAAGGCCCTCACACATGTTGAATGTTGAGTTAATTTCCTGTAGTGTATGTACAGTGTGAGTAGTGTGCGTAGTGTAAGTGTAGTGAGAATAGTGTGAGTATAGTGTACGTAGTATGAAGTGAGGGGTGTGAGTGTAGTGTGTGTTGTACCGTGTGTGATGTTGACACAGTTGTGACCTGTTTCGAGAGTCTTACCCCCCCCCTCCGTCCACAGCCCAGCATGGAGCCAGGTTTGTCTGGTCAATCAGGCTGTTACTGTTGATGGCCCGCTGGCCCATATATCCACTACAGTCTGGTCGGTGTAATTTGGCGGAGACAGTTATCCAGCTTCTTGAAGACTTCAAAATTTGTTCCAGCAATATTTCCGATATCAGCTGATAACAGGTTCAACAGTCGGGGCCCACGCAAGTTGAAACTGCGTCCTCATACTGTGTCTGTGGCTTCCCTGCTTTTCCCCTGGGTTCATTACCTTTGATGTACCTGGCCCATGACCGGGCTCGTCTGGTGCCCAGCCATGGTCAACCAGGCAGTTGCTGCTGAAGGTCCTCCGTCCTATATATCCATCACAGCCTGGTTGATCTGGCACCTGGTGAAGATACTTGTCCAGTTTTCTCTTGAAGACTTCTACACTTGTTCCAGCAGTATTTCTGATAGCTTCTGGTAAGATGTTGAATAATCCGGGGCCACAAATGTTGATACAGTGTTCCCTGTTTTACATTTTCTCCCAAATTTCTTACTTCACTACGTTATGGTTATTTGCAGATTTAAAACTAGGACCTCGAGTGTCTTCCATATATATTAACTGGCATCTTTCCTTTGCTTAAGAGTACATTCCCAGTTCTTTGAAGTGTTGCCGGTATGACTGTATGGTTCCACCCTTGCCAGTATGACTGTATGGTTCCACCCAACACAGTAGCTTCTCCAGCTCTGATTGTCTCCTGTCTTTAACTGAGCTGTAAACACGCAAACAACTCTACGCCGGAGAACAAAAATGATTTCAACTATTGTGGTAATTATCCGCCTTGCCATTTTCCCATACCCATCTACTATTCCTTGTACATATAACTAACATACACATATTTACTTCAAATAACTTCCTATGTGAGGAAGCTTGGTGAGTTTCAGTGCGGTCGGTCATTCCTTTGTGGTTAAAATGGCTTTTTTTTTGTAGTCTTGTGTGTGTGTGTACTCACCTAGTTGTGGTTGCAAGGGTCAATTCACAGCTCCTGGTCCCGCCTCTTCACTGGTCGCTACTAGGTCACTCTTCCTGCTCCATGAACTTTATCATACCTCTTCTTCAAGCTATGTATGGATCCTGCCTCCACTACATCACGTCCCAGACTATTCCACGTCCTGACAACTCTGTGACTGAAGAAATACTTCCTAACATTCCTGTGATTCATCTGAGTCTTCAACTTCCAATTGTGACACCTGTCTCTGTCCACCTTGTCAATTCCTCTCAGTATTTTATATGTCATTATCATATCCCCCCTATCTCTCCTGTCCTCCAGTGTCGTCATGTCTCCTCCAGGATTAGTCTTGTTGCAAACCTTCGCACTTTCTCAAATTTCCTTACGTGCTTGGCTAGGTGTGGGTTCCAAACTGGTGCTGCATACTCCAATATAGGCCTGACATACACGGTGTACAGGGTCCTGAACGATTCCTTATTGAGATGTCGGAATGATGTTCTTAGGTCTGCTAGGCGCCCATATTTAGCAGCAGTTATTTGGTTGATGTGCCCCTCACATGTGCCCGGTGTTATACTCACCCCAAGATCCTTTTCCTTAAGTGAGGCTTGTAGTCTCTGGGCCCCTAGACTGTACTCCGACTGCGGTCTTCTTTGCCCTTCCCCAATCTTCATGACTTTGCACTTGGTGGGGTTGAACTCCAGGAGCCAGTTTCTGGACCAGGCCTGCAGCCTGTCCAGATTCCTTTGTAGTTCAGCCTGGTCCTTGTCCGATTGAATTCTTCTCATCAACTTCACATCTGCAAACAGGGACACTTCTGAGTTTATTTCTTCCGTCATGTCGTTCACATATACCAGAAACAGCACCGGTCCTAGGACCCCGCTCGTCACAGGCGCCCACTCTGACACCTCGTCACGTACCATGACTCGCTGTAGTCTTCCCGACAGGTATTTCCAGTCTCTGAAACCTTGCAGGTTGTTGTTGATAAGCTCATTCGTTTCTAGGTATTCCACCACTCTTCTCCATGACTTTGCATACTATACATGTCAGTTTCACTGGTCTGTAGTTTAATGCTTCGTGTCTGTCTCCTTTTTTTAAAAATTGGGACTACATTTGCTGTTTTCCATACCTCAGGTAGTCGCCCTGTTTCGATGGATGTGTTGAAGATTGTTGTTAGTGATACACATAGCGCCTCTGCTCCCTCTCTCAGGACCCATGGAGAGATGTTGTCCGGCTCCATCGCCTTTGAGGTATCAAGCTCACTTAGCAGGCTCTTCACTTCCTCCTCGGTTGTATGTATTGTGTCCAACACTTGGTGTACCTCACCTCTCCGTCTTTCTGGAGTCCCTTCTGTCTCCTCTGTGAACACTTCTTTGAATCTCATGTTGAGCTCCTCACATACTTCTCGGTAGTTTTTTTGGGATATTTTTTTTTGGTGTGTGTGTGTGTGTGTGTGTGTGTGTGTGTGTGTGTGTGTGTGTGTGATGTGTGTGTGTGTGTGTGTGTGTGTATGTGTGTGTGTATGTGTATGTGTGTGTGTGTGTGTGTGTGTGTGTTGTGTATGTGTGTGTATGTGTATGTGTGTGTCTGTGCATGTGTGTGTCTGTGCATGTATGTGAGAGAGAGAGAGAGAAATTCTGTTTCATGCTCGGTATAACGGCTAGTGAAACTCACAAAATACTTCAGCAAGCATTTGGTGACGAAGCAGCGGGGCGGACACTGGGTGTTGAATGGTTTTCTCGCTTCAGAGCTGATGAACATTAGTTGAGGGTGAACAGTCTGGTCTTTCATCAACATCAAAAACAGACTCCAACATTGAAAAGTGAGGAAAGTTATTCATGATGATTGTCAAGTGTGTCTAGGACATGGCAGGAATTGTGAAAAATTTGTATGGGTTGTGTTAAAGCATCGTCAATGAAAATGTAAACATGAGGGGAGTGGCTGTGAAATTTGTGCCTCACTTGTTGACTCACCACAACATCACTGGTTGGATGCTTGTCAGGATCTCAAAATAAAAAACAAGTCAAGAATGAAACAAGTATCATCAGCAGATCATTACTGGTGATAAACTTGGATCTATGACTATGACCAAACAACAATTACAAAGGAGAAGACCAACTCGCACACGACAAAAAGAAAATCACGCAAAGTTAAGAGAATTTTTTTTTACAAAGTGGGAATAATTATTAGAAAACTGCTCCAGCAAGGGCAGAGTTAACCAAAATTTTTACATCCAAGATCAGAGAAGCTTGAGGGAAGACGTGAAGAAAAAAATGTCCAGCGTTGTTGGCGTCCAACGACTGATTCATTCACCTGACAATGCTGCCGCTCATGTGCCACTCCATCGTTTTCTAGCCAAAAATAGCATGGTAGTCGTCACTCACCCTTCCTGATCCCCAGATCCAGGCATGATAGTCGTCACTCACCCTTCCTGATCCCCAGATCAAGGGATGGTAGTCGTCACTCACCCTTCCTGATCCCCAGATCCAGGCATGATAGTCGTCACTCACCCTTCCTGATCCCCAGATCAAGGCATGATAGTCGTCACTCACCCTTCCTGATCCCCAGATCAAGGCATGATAGTCGTCACTCACCCTTCCTGATCCCCAGATCCAGGCATGATAGTCGTCACTCACCCTTCCTGATCCCCAGATCAAGGCATGGTAGTCGTCACTCACCCTTCCTGATCCCCAGATCAAGGGATGGTAGTCGTCACTCACCCTTCCTAACCCCCAGATCAAGGGATGGTAGTCGTCACTCACCCTTCCTGATCCCCAGATCAAGGGATGGTAGTCGTCACTCACCCTTCCTGATCCCCAGATCAAGGGATGGTAGTCGTCACTCACCCTTCCTGATCCCCAGATCAAGGGATGGTAGTCGTCACTCACCCTTCCTGATCCCCAGATCAAGGGATGGTAGTCGTCACTCACCCTTCCTGAATCCCCAGATCAAGGGATGGTAGTCGTCACTCACCCTTCCTAACCCCAGATCAAGGGATGGTAGTCGTCACTCACCCTTCCTGATCCCCAGATCAAGGGATGGTAGTCGTCACTCACCCTTCCTGATCCCCAGATCAAGGGATGGTAGTCGTCACTCACCCTTCCTGATCCCCAGATCAAGGGATGGTAGTCGTCACTCACCCTTCCTGATCCCCAGATCAAGGGATGGTAGTCGTCACTCACCCTTCCTAACCCCCAGATCAAGGGATGGTAGTCGTCACTCACCCTTCCTAACCCCCAGATCAAGGGATGGTAGTCGTCACTCACCCTTCCTGATCCCCAGATCAAGGGATGTTAGTCGTCACTCACCCTTCCTAACCCCCAGATCAAGGGATGGTAGTCGTCACTCACCCTTCCTAACCCCAGATCAAGGGATGGTAGTCGTCACTCACCCTTCCTAACCCCCAGATCAAGGGATGGTAGTCGTCACTCACCCTTCCTAACCCCCAGATCAAGCCATGGTAGTCGTCACTCACCCTTCCTAACCCCCAGATCAAGCCATGGTAGTCGTCACTCACCCTTCCTAACCCCCAGATCAAGCCATGGTAGTCGTCACTCACCCTTCCTAACCCCCAGATCAAGCCATGGTAGTCGTCACTCACCCTTACTGATCCCCAGATCAAGCCATGGTAGTCGTCACTCACCCTTACTGATCCCCAGATCCCATTTGAGTCGTCACTCCTCTTCCTGATCCAGACAGCCATGGTAGTCGTCACTCACCCTTACTGATCCCCAGATCAAGCCATGGTAGTCGTCACTCACTCTTCCTGATCCCCAGATCAAGCCATGGTAGTCGTCACTCACCCTTACTGATCCCCAGATCAAGCCATGGTAGTCGTCACTCACTCTTACTGATCCCCAGATCAAGCCATGGTAGTCGTCACTCACCCTTACTGATCCCCAGATCAAGCCATGGTAGTCGTCACTCACCCTTACTGATCCCCAGATCAAGCCATGGTAGTCGTCACTCACCCTTACTGATCCCCAGATCAAGCCATTTGAGTCGTCACTCACTCTTCCTGATCCCCAGATCAAGCCATGGTAGTCGTCACTCACCCTTACTGATCCCCAGATCAAGCCATGGTAGTCGTCACTCACTCTTCCTGATCCCCAGATCAAGCCATGGTAGTCGTCACTCACCCTTACTGATCCCCAGATCAAGCCATGGTAGTCGTCACTCACCCTTACTGATCCCCAGATCAAGCCATGGTAGTCGTCACTCACCCTTACTGATCCCCAGATCAAGCCATGGTAGTCGTCACTCACCCTTACTGATCCCCAGATCAAGCCATGGTAGTCGTCACTCACCCTTACTGATCCCCAGATCAAGCCATGGTAGTCGTCACTCACCCTTACTGATCCCCAGATCAAGCCATGGTAGTCGTCACTCCCCTCTTACTGATCCCCAGATCAAGCCATGGTAGTCGTCACTCACTCTTACTGATCCCCAGATCAAGCCATGGTAGTCGTCACTCACCCTTACTGATCCCCAGATCAAGCCATGGTAGTCGTCACTCACCCTTACTGATCCCCAGATCAAGCCATGGTAGTCGTCACTCACTCTTACTGATCCCCAGATCAAGCCATGGTAGTCGTCACTCTTCCTGATCCCCAGATCAAGCCATGGTAGTCGTCACTCACTCTTCCTGATCCCCAGATCAAGCCCCTGTGACTTCTCTTCCCAAAAATAAAAATAGTACACAAGGGGCAGCATTTTAACGACGGGGACGAGATTAAAGCAGAATCACAGGCTGTGCTAGACACTGTTAGCAAAGAAGAGTTCTAGAAATGTTTCGAGAAGTGGCAGAGGCGCTGGGATCAGTGTCTAGCCTCTCAAAGTGAGAAATTTGAGGGAGACAACTTCAACTAAGTGATTAAGTAAGCCTATATATTTTTAAGCAGGAACGTTTTGACAGTGTGTGTGTACTCACTTATCTGTGGTTGCAAGGGTCGATTCACACCTCTTGGCCCCACCTCTTCACTGATCGCTACTAGGTCCTCTCTCTCCCTGCTTCATCAAACCTCGTCTTAAAACTATGCATGGTTCCTGCTTCCACTACGTCACTTTCCAGACTAGTCCACTTTCTGACAACTCTATGACTGAAGAAATACTCCTAACATCCCTCTGACTCATCTGAGTCTTCAACTTCCAATTGTGACCCCTTGTTTCTATGTCCCATCTCTGGAACATCCTGTCGCTGTTCACCTTGTCAATTAATTTGTCGTTATCATGTCTCCCCTAACCCTCCTGTCCTTCAGTGCCATCAGGCTGGTTTCCCTTAACCTTTCTTAGTAAAACATTTCCCTTAGCTCTGGGACTAGTATTGTTGCAAACCTTTGCACTTTCTCTAATTTCTTGACGTGCTTGACCAGGTGTGGGTTCCAAACTGGTGATGCATACTCCAATATGGGCCTGACGTACACGGTGTATAGAGTCTTGAACGATTCCTTACTGAGGTATCGGAACGCTATTCTTAGGTTTGCCAGGTGCCATATGCTGCATCGGTTATCTGGTTGATGTGCACCTCAGGAGATGTGCTCGGTATTATACTCACCCCGAGATCCTTTTCCTTGAATGAGGTTTGCAGTCTTTGGCCACCTAACCTATACTCTGTCTGCGGTCTTCTTTGCAATTCCCGATCTTCATGACTTTGCATTTGGCGGGGTTAAATTCGAGGAGCCAGTTGCTGGACCAGGCTTGCAGCCTGTCTAGATCCCTTTGTAGTCCTGTCTGATCCTCATCTGATTTAATTCTCCTCATTAACTTCACATCATCTGCAAACAGGAACACTTCTGAGTCTATCCCTTCGTAGACAGCCTATGTTGTCCTCCCAGCTGAATTCATATTTCGAGGCACTATGGTGCTGACAACTAGTGGCATAGGCTTAGCAGCTCAGCCTGCCCCACGCTTATTCTCTCTCACTTGGTGTCCTCTCCACCTAGGATCAACAACTCCCCTCCCGGACTGGCTTTCGGCCTACCATACTCTGCCCGCTGTGAACCCCTTTTTTCTAATAAATCTGAAGCTAGTCAATCCGTAGTATTCTCTCCTACCTCTACGCTACCCGGCAAGTAATCACAACTCCAGACTCGGCAATTAGACGTTTAAAATAGCGATAGCAACAGTTGTCAGCGGCAGAGTGGGCCTTTGTCTTACAGGGTGGAGGGGAGCAGATCCGTTCAATTACTCAGTGACAGAGCTAGAAGCCTTAGCCATCGTATGGGCTTTGAGTCATTTCTGAGATATTATTTACCAGTATCCTATCAAGATTTACACAGACCATTTGCCGTTATTGTCTCTCTTTGCAAATGAGAATCTCTCAGGAAAGTATGCTCGGTGGTCTCTCACCTTTAACGACTACAACCTAGAAGTCTGCTATGTTCTGGGTAAGCAAAATGTCGTGGCTGATGCCTTGTCGAGGCATATAGCTTTTGATAGTGCTGACAACGCGTTCTCCGTTGAGGATCTTGATGGAGCCCAACGGCAGGACCCTGTGTGGTCACCAGTCCTTCGATTCCTGACCAAGGAGGCTGCTGACCTGCAGGTCAAGTCACTCGTACCGCTGAAGGACTAAGTGGTCAACCAAGGAGTGCTGTGCCGTGTGGCAAAGCTGGCGGATCCTGGCAGAACCGTACACCAGTTGGTGATACCAGAATCCCTGGTACCAGCAACTCTGAGATTGATTCACAACGTCCCAGGAGCAGCGCACCCGGGTAAAGACCACAGCATCAGACATGCATGAATGAAATACTTCTGGCCTAAGATGGCAGCGGAAATTGCCAAGTATGTGCACAAGTGTGTTGTTCGTCTACAGCACAAAGATACAGTCACTGGTCCTAATCCCATTCTCAAGTATCCCATTACAAAGGAGCCCTGGGAGAGAACTTCTGTCGACCTATTGATGAACTTCCCGACCTCGGAGAGGGGTAATAAACACCTCCTTGTCATGGTAGATAACTTGACGCGGTACTGTGAGCTAGTACCCATCCCTGAAAAAAACACCGAGACTGTTGCAAATACTTTCCGGGAGCATGTTGTTCTCCATCATACTTGCCCATGCGTCAGACAATGGTTCGGAGTTCATAAATGCCACAATGCAGGACCTTTGCTCTAGATTTAACATTCCCCACGCGCCAGTAGCTCCACGCCATCCTGCGAGTAACGGCCTTGCTGAAAGTACAAATCGCAAGGTCCTAGAGGTGCTTAGAGTAACTATTAATCCGAGTTGTACCAATGGGATGAAGTCATTCCCGAGGTGCAGTGTACCCTAAACTCTTCACACAACAGCTTGATTGGTGAGACACCATCTTGTATTGTATGGCTATGAAAAGCGTTTGCCATATGAAATTCTGTTTGCTCTGCCTCAGCCTACATATGACACTGACAACATCAGCGTCAACAAGATGTGGACTACACAGCTTGTCTTTCAGAGAGTACGAGAAAACCTCAAGAAAGCAACAGATAAGTTTACGTCTAATCGTAACTCTATTGCAAAGGAGAGTAAGGTTGAACCAGGTTGCAAAATCCTACGCAAACCCCTGGTATGTATAAGCTAGTTCCCAAATTCGTTGGTCCTTACCGTGTTCTCTGACAGCTCCGTGGCAACAAGTTCAAGGTGAGGGAGATTGCCACAGGAACGACCAAGGAAGCTCACCTTGACCACATGAAGTACATTGACCATGTACAAGCCGAGACTGAGCTAGAGGAACGTGCATTGCAAAGCCACAACCAGGCTACTACTAGTGACAACCTGTCTAATTCTCTTCCCGCTACTAGCTACGACCAATGACAGTCCTGTAAGGCTACATACCTATGGTCTGAGACCCAGAACAGCAGTACATTTCTGTGACATTGACGTACCTGTCGACTTGTCCGACTCCTATGCTGACTACTCTGTCTTCTCCCTGAAATGGGCATTAATGCGCATACACTGTATAGTTAGCCCAAATAGCGGAGTCAGGGTGGACAACACCACGTATATATGTAATTCATGCTTTTAGAAGGGTACCCGTAGTATTGTTATAATATGTCTCCTTGGGGATAATGTCACTGCATGTTGCACGCAGCGTGTATTTTAAGGTCTGTATTAAAGTCATGGCAGTGCCGCCCTTTTAGGTCACACCCTAGGAAATGCTACTGTCAGTCATTGTTTACAGATGTGAGGATGGCACAGTGTCCCTGGATGTGCAGACAAGCCTAATGTCCTAGCCCTGTGAACAACCTGTACATAAAAAGATTTAGGTTCCAGTGCTGGCGTCTCCTGGCTCCATCCTCCGCTATGCTGATTGAGCACGCCATTTTCTCTTCCACCTGTGTAGGAGATTTTTTGAGGCCTGCTAGAATTATGTCAATTCTGGGGTGAGTCAAAGCCAGTCCTGCAGGGATTAATTCCTTTATTTGTTTTTTCTTCCTTCTGCCCACCTGCACCTCTTGTCGAGACAAGAGGTGCGCGGTCGAGCAAAATGTAGACAGCCTATGTTGTCTGCCCAGCTGAGTTCATATTTCGCGGTACTATGGTGCTGACATCTAGTGGCATATTCTTAGAAGCTCAGCCTGCCCCACACTTATTCTCTCTCACTTGGCGTCCTCTCCACCTAGGATCAACAGCTTCCCTCATTCTAACCGCTGTGAACCCATTTTGTAAAATAAATCCGAAGCTAGTCAATCGGTAGTATTCTCTCCTACCTCTACGCAATTAGACGTTTAAAACACCTTCCATCATGTCATTTCCATATACCAAAATCAACACTGGTCCTAGGACTGACAAATGTGGAACCCCGCTCCTCCCAGGCGCCCATTCTGACACCTTGTCATGTACCATGACTCGCTGTTGCCTCCCTGTCAGGTATTATCTGATCTATTGCAGTGCCTTTCCTCTTATACATGCTTGATCCTCTAGCTTTTGCACTATTCTCTTGTGAGGAACTGTGTCGAATGCCTTGCAGTCCAAGAAAATGCAACCTACCCACCCCTCTCTCTCGTTTTGTACTTCCGTTACCTTGTCATAAAACTCCAAAAGGTTTGTGACAGGATTTTCCTTCCCTGAATCGGTGCTGGTTGTCGTTTACAAGCTTGTTCCGTTCTAGGTGCTCCACCACTCTCCTCCTGATAATCTTCTCCATGACTTTGCATACTAGACACATCAGTGACACTGGTCTGTAGTTTAGTGCCTCGTGTCTGTCTCATTTCTTAAAAATGGGGACTACATTTGCCTTCTTCCATACCTCAGGTAGTTGCCCAGTTTCAATGATGTTGAAAATTGCTGTTAGTGGCACACACAGCGTCTCTGCTCCCTCTCTAAGGACCGACGGAGAGATGTCCGGTCCCACTGCCTTTGAGGTATAAAGTTCACTTAGCTTCTTCACTTCCTCCTCGGTTTTGTGTATTTCATCCAGCACTTGTTGATATATCCCTTGTTGGTATACCCCCCTAATCTGACTTCCAGGAGTCCTTTCTGTCTCCACTGTAAATATTTCCTTCAATCTCATGTTGAGCTCCTCACAAACTTCTTGGTTGTTTCTTGTGAGCTCCCCACCTTCCTTCCTCAGCCTGATTACTGGTCCTTGACTGGCTATACAACAGCTTCGTGTCAGACTTGACTTTCGATGCAATGCCGTTTTCGTACTGTCGCTGGGCCTCCCTCCTCATCTGTGCATACTCGTTTCTGGCTCTTCGACTAATCTCTTTATTTTCTTGGGTCCTTTGTCTTCTGTACTTTTTCCATTCTCTAGCACACTTAGTTTTCGCCTCCCTACACCTTTGTGTAAACCAAGGGCTCGTTCTGGTCTTCTCATTATTTATGTTGCTCTTGGGAACAAACCTTTCCTCTGCCTCCTTGCATTTTGTTGTCACGTAGTCCATTTCGTTTACTGATTTTCCTACCAATACTCTTTCCCCACTGAACCTCCTGCATGAAGTTCCTCATGCCTGTGTAGTCCTTCCCTTTTGCAGTTTGGATTTTCCCATCCTACTCCTGTTACCCTCTCCACCTGTAACTACTATGTATTCAAAGTTCAGAACCACATGATCACTAGCTCCGAGGGGCCTTTCATTTGTGATGTCCTCAATGTTCGAGCTACTCATGGTGAATACGAGGTCTAGTCTTGCTGGTTCATCCTCACCTCTCTCTCTGGTGTGTGTGTGTGTGTGTGTGACTTGGAATGTACTGTCTGGAATGGGGTAGAGATACCTGATGAAATGTACATGGTAATCAGTATATTACCATCACTTACTAGAATGAGAGGTATAAGCATAGAATAAACCCAATGAAAGGCAGCGACGCCGTAGAAACCATCAGAGAACACAGTATGAACATTCTTGGTAAACAACTCTACAACCTCCAACCAGCAGATAAAAGAAACAGTATCAGAATAAAGACAGAAATTTTCCCGAGGAAAGTGGACTAACATGTGCTGCAGGTGCAGGACCATCCAGATTGTGATGGCTCTACACAGGTGTTATCAAGCTAACAGCAAGTCTGTTGTATGTGAGAGACAACACTTGACCCACAAGTCTGACAGACATTAAGTACAACTAACTTTTATTAATCAACTACGTTTTGCCTTTAAAAAACTGTTTAAAGTGAAACGTAGTTTATGTTACATGTAGTTTATATTTCATGTACTGACTGCCAGGTCTGGTGGACTTGAGAGTCAATACATGTAATATACTCGTGTGATCTGTTTCAAGGGTTCTTCTACCCACGCTCGCTGGCAGGCCTGAAGTTGCACTTCCTTGTTGACTCCCTGAGATTGACACAGTGCCCTACATTATTATTATAATCAAATAGAAGCGCTAAACCACAGGGGTTATACAGCACAGTGCCCTACAGCCATGCCTACGACACACCAACTTCTAACACTGGATGCCACATATCCTCTCCCCCCCCTCACTAACCTAAGTTGTTATGGCAGTGTGCTGACTGTGGACCTGATTCGCTCGTCAGGTCCACAGGTCGACCTGTGTACTCAGGGGAAGTGTTCCCACTTTGTACTCAGAAAGTGGTCACAGACCGGGCTCAGATTCGTTCAGAGAGAAGCTTGAGTCCCTTACTCATTTCTGCAACATTGCAAGCTCCTGATGTGTTGATTGCAACACGAAAGGCCTAGCGCTATTATTCAACTCCCCCCGTGGTTGTTTTGCACTCACAAATTATCGCCTGAAAATCAGGCAATAATCTGAGAGTGCCTAGTTTAACTGTCATCACCATTCAATGTTGATTACTTGATCATTCAAATTTTGACTGATCCCTTTAAGATAACACGAGAATTCCTTTCTTATTTGGCTTTAAAGCTGGTGTTTCTTAGCTGAAGGTTTGATATAGTTTAGGATTGTGTATGGCCGAATTAGCTATTTTTATTGGAAAAAATAGTGATATTGATGTCCATGTGATAACTTGTGAATGCCAAATCTGATTCACTTCAAATCCTCAAGACTAATACTGCACTGCATTATAAACTTATGCCGCACTCTGCACTATATCTTTCCCCGAGCACTGGTGTAGAGGGGGCTGGGGTTAAGATACAAAGGGATACCTTTCTCGGATCGTGCAGTGAACTAAATAGTACAGCTACTGTTATATTCACAAGTGCTAAACCTGAATGGATCATGCAGTGATAAATATTTGCAAGCATTAACAGGAGCCGCCTTAAAATCAGGCTTCCTGATAGTATCCTGTGGTGGGCGGCGCCCGTGTGGGTGACGGGTGGGCGCGTGTGTGCCAGGTGAGGCCACCGGCGAATCTATAAGAAGAGGCTGAGGATTTGGTGGTGGGTGGGTCGGGCGCAGAGCCTAGAGGGAAGGTCTGTGGTATGACAGACGGGCGGGAAGAAAGTGTGGTGGGCAGGTAGTATGTTGCCGTGGGAGGAAGGAAGGAAGGAGTGGTGGGTGGGTGGGCGGTGTGGTTGGTGGGTGGATGCTACACTGCCACGAACCTGTAATAATAATGGCCCCCGCTAGCCTCAGGCACCACAACCTCCACCCATATCATTTCCTCTTCCTCTATCATCTCTCTCTTCATCTGTCCCATTCCTTTATTTTCCACTTTATTGGATTACATTCACTTATGTTTGTCATATTTTGTGCACCCGTGCAGTGTGTGACCCAGGCGGTGTAGCAATATTCATGTAGTACTCAACATCCTTCATTAATACATCCGCTATACACGTTTACTGTACTAAATACATGTGTGCGAATAAAACATATGCACACTTAAGACATTTATTAAACGAGATGTTTCGCCACTGTTGGCTTAATCAATCCTGATATTATTTGCGATAAGGGGACAAGTAGTGAAACGTCTCCTTTAAATATATTTTGATTGTGTATATGTGTATTAGTTTCACAATCCGCCATCATTAACATACTTATACCAGTCCTAAGTCCTTACAAGTAACCCTCAATTGCACTTATAAGTACAGTTGTTGTATCAACTGACCTCAAGATCAACTTGATATTTATATACAAAATCAAACCACATTTGTTAGCACATAGTTGGTCTTGACTTACACAAGTGCGTCAGTATTGACGCTGCCTGCCTGGCTATTAGTGTTTCTTGTTAGCATGAGTGTTTTGTCTGAGCACTTGTAGGTGGGCGTGGCTGTGGGCGGCAGTACTAGTGAGAAATAGCGTGAACGTTGTATAAGGTTGGGTGGCGATCTGTGTGTGCGTTCATGTTTTTTCTATCACACACACACACACACACACACACACACACACACACACACACACACACACACACACACACACACACACAAACACACACACACACACACACACACACACACACACACACACACCTATGAACGGACGTATGGTGTCCTAAAAATACGAAAGAAAATTTGAAGTGGAAGAATATTGGGGGATAAGAAAAAGTCTCATGCATTTTAAGATGAGTTACAGAAAAACACCTGTAACCCCGTTTTTTCGTCAACACAGCGGAGGATGGATCAAAGCAGATGTTTCCTAACGCCAGAAGAAACCTAGAGGATGGATGGACAATATTAGAACAAAATCAGTTAAGGTACAAAATATTGATAAGATAACTTAAATATGAAAAAAGTATTCTTGAAAAATGAAATAAAAGTAATGAGGGTTTTAAATTAGCAAATGCGGAAAACACTTAGAAAGCATACTGAAAGAACAAAAAGAATACAGTTCAAATACTTATGCAAAAGTTGAAATAGAGAAGATAAAAGGCTTAGAAGATTACAATACAGTTATGCAGGTATAACATAACACCAGAAGCAGAACAGCTGCGGTTCTTTAGATCTTCTGAAATTTAAAACAATACCATTTCAATCTTAGAACAATATTTGTCTAGAGAATCATCTTAGTCATACACTGCTTCTCGAATTTTTATTACGACTTTGTCTTAACTCTCTTTTAATTTGCTCTTATACTCTTCTAGCCTTTCATATTCTCAGAGTTTCTAACTTGAATACTTAGTCTGTAGAATACTCACCGGGCTTTACCAGAGATCTGTGTGAATACTCCGGTTTATCAGAGATCTGTGTGAGATACCTGTTTACAGAGATCTGTGTGAGATAACTCGGTCTTACAGAGATCTGTGAGATACACTCTTCCAGTCTTGAGCCTCAGAGATCTGTGTGAGTCATTTCCCAATCTCCCCGGTTTACCAGAGATCTGTGTGAGATACACTCCGGTTTACCAGAGATCTGTGTGAGATAATCGTTCCGAGGTTTACCAGAGATCTGTGTGAGATACACTCCGGTTTACCAGAGATCTGTGTGAGATCCGACCAATCTGGGGTTCTTTACCAGAGATCTGTGTGAGATACACTCCGGTTTACTCAGAGATCTGTGTGAGATACACTCCGGTTTACCAGAGATCTGTGTGAGATACACTCCGGTTTACCAGAGATCTGTGTGAGATACACTCCGGTTTACCAGAGATCTGTGTGAGATACACGTTACAATCTGTGCGTTTTACCAGAGATCTGTGTGAGATACTCCGGTTTACCAGAGATCTGTGTGAGATACACTCCGGTTTACCAGAGATCTGTGTGAGATACACTCCGGTTTACCAGAGATCCGTGTGAGATACCGGTTTACAGAGATCTGTGAGATACTCCGTTTACCAGAGATCTGTGTGAGATAACTCCGGTTTACCAGAGATCTGTGTGAGATACTCCGGTTTACCAGAGATCTGGTGAGATACTCCGGTTTACCAGAGATCTGTGGAGATACCGGTTTACCAGAGATCTGTGTGAGATACCCGGTTTACCAGAGATCTGTGAGATACTCGGTTTACCAGAGATCTGTGGAGATACTCCGGTTTACCAGAGATCTGTGAGATAACTCCGGTTTACAGAGATCTGTGGAGATACTCGGTTTACCAGAGATCTGGAGAATACCGGTTTACCAGAGATCTGTGTGAATACTCCGTTACCAGAGATCTGTTGAGATACTCGGTTTACAGAATCTGTGGAGATACTCCGGTTTACCAGAGATCTGTGTGAATACTCCGGTTTACCAGAGATCTGTGGAATACTCCGTTTACCAGAGATCTGTGAGATACTCCGTTTACAGAGATCTGTGTGAGATACTCGGTTTACAGAGATCTGTGTAGATACTCCGGTTTAAGAGATCTGTGTGAGATACTCCGGTTTACAGAGATCTGTGTGAGATCTCGGTTTACCAGAGATCTGTGTGAGATACTCGTTTACCAGAGATCTGTGAATACTCCGGTTTACCAGAGATCTGTGTGAGATACTCGTTTACCAGAGATCTGTGGAGATACACTCCGTTTACCAGAGATCTGTGTGAGATACTCCGGTTTACCAGAGATCTGTGAGATACTCGGTTTACCAGAATCTGTGGAGATACTCCGGTTTACCAGAGATCTGTGTGAGATACCGTTTACCAGAGATCTGTGTGAGATACTCCGGTTTACCAGAGATCTGTTGAGATAAACTCCGGTTTACCAGAGATCTGTGTGAGATACTCCGTTTACCAGAGATCTGTGTGAGATACTCCGTTTACAGAGATCTGTGTGAGATACTCCGTTTACCAGAGATCTGTGAGATACTCCGTTTACCAGAGATCTGTGCGAGATACTCCGGTTTACCAGAGATCTGTGCGAGATACTCCGGTTTACCAGAGATCTGTGCGAGATACTCCGGTTTACCAGAGATCTGTGCGAGATACTCCGGTTTACCAGAGATCTGTGCGAGATACTCCGGTTTACCAGAGATCTGTGCGAGATACTCCGGTTTACCAGAGATCTGTGGAGATACCCGTTTACCAGAGATCTGTGAGATACTCCGGTTTACAGAGATCTGTGAGATACTGGTTACCAGAGATCTGTGAGATACTCCGGTTTACCAGAGATCTGTGTGAGATACTCCGGTTTACCAGAGATCTGTGAGATACTCCGTTTACCAGAGATCTGTGAGATACTCCGTTACCAGAGATCTGTGGAGATACTCCGGTTTACCAGAGATCTGTGGAGATACCCGGTTTACCAGAGATCTGTGGAGATACTCCGGTTTACCAGAGATCTGTGAGATACTCCGGTTTACCAGAGATCTGTGGAATACTCCGGTTTACCAGAGATCTGTGTGAGATACTCGTTTACAGACTGTGAATACCGGTTTACAGAGATCTGTGGAGATACTCCGTTTACCAGAGATCTGTGTGAGATACTCCGTTTACAGAGATCTGTGAGATACTCCGGTTTACCAGAGATCTGTGAATATCGGTTTACCAGAGATCTGTGTAGATACTCCGGTTTACCAGAGATCTGTGTGAGATACTCCGGTTTACAGAGATCTGTGTGAGATACTCGGTTTACCAGAGATCTGTGTGAGATACTCCGGTTTACAGAGATCTGTGAGATACTCCGGTTTACAGAGATCTGTGTGAATACTCCGTTACCAGAGATCTGTGTGAGATACTCGGTTTACCAGAGATCTGTGTGAGATACCCTTTACCAGAGATCTGTGAGATACTCGTTTACCAGAGATCTGTGGAGATACTCCGGTTTACAGAGATCTGTGTGAGATACCGTTTACCAGAGATCTGTGTGAGATACCGTTTACAGAGATCTGTGTGAGATACTCGGTTTACCAGAGATCTGTGTGAGATACTCGTTTACCAGAGATCTGTGTGAATACTCCGGTTTACCAGAGATCGTGTGAGATACTCGTTTACCAGAGATCGTGTGAGATACTCCGGTTTACCAGAGACTGTGTGAGATACTCCGTTTACCAGAGATCTGTGTGAGATCTCGGTTTACAGAGATCTGGTGAGATACTCCGTTACCAGAGATCTGTGAGATACTCCGGTTTACCAGAGATCTGTGTGAGATACTCCGGTTTACCAGAATCTGTGAGATCTCGGTTTACAGAGATGTGTGAGATACTCCGGTTTACCAGAGATCTGTGGAGATACTCCGGTTTACAGAGATCTGTGGAATACTCCGGTTTACCAGAGATCTGTGTGAGATACCCGTTTACCAGAGATCTGTTGAGATACTCGGTTTACCAGAGATCTGTGTAGATACTCCGTTTCAGAGATCTGTGTGAGATACTCCGTTTACCAGAGATCTGTGGAGATACCTCTTACCAGAGATCTGTGTGAGATACTCCGGTTTACCAGAGATCTGTGTGAGATACTCCGTTACCAGAGATCTGTGTGAGATACCGGTTTACAGAGATCTGTGAGATACTCGTTTACAGAGATCTGTGTGAGATACTCCGGTTTACCAGAGATCTGTGTGAGATACTCGGTTTACAGAGATCTGTGGAGATACTCGGTTTACCAGAGATCTGTGTGAGATACCTGGTTTACCAGAGATCTGTGTGAGATACTCCGGTTTACCAGAGATCTGTGTGAGATACTCCGGTTTACCAGAGATCTGTGTGAGATACTCCGGTTTACCAGAGATCTGTGTGAGATACTCCGGTTTACCAGAGATCTGTGTGAGATACTCCGGTTTACCAGAGATCTGTGTGAGATACTCCGGTTTACCAGAGATCTGTGTGAGATACTCCGGTTTACCAGAGATCTGTGTGAGATACTCCGGTTTACCAGAGATCTGTGTGAGATACTCCGGTTTACCAGAGATCTGTGAGATACTCCGTTTACAGAGATCTGTGTGAGATACTCCGGTTTACCAGAGATCTGTGTGAGATACTCCGGTTTACCAGAGATCTGTGTGAGATACTCCGGTTTACCAGAGATCTGTGTGAGATACTCCGGTTTACCAGAGATCTGTGTGAGATACTCCGGTTTACCAGAGATCTGTGAGATACTCCGTTTACCAGAGATCGTGTGAGATACTCGTTTACCAGAGATCTGTGTGAGATATCTCGGTTTACCAGAGATCGTGTGAGATACTCCGGTTTACCAGAGATCTGTGTGAGATACCCGGTTTACCAGAGATCTGTGTGAGATACTCCGGTTTACCAGAGATCTGTGAGATACTCCGGTTTACCAGAGATCGGTGAGATACTCGGTTTCCCAGAGATCTGTGTGAGATACCCGGTTTACCAGAGATTGTGAGATATCCGGTTTACCAGAGATCTGTGTGAGATACTCCGGTTTACCAGAGATCTGTGTGAGATACTCCGGTTTACCAGAGATCTGTGTGAGATACACTCCGGTTTACCAGAGATCTGTGAGAGATACACTCCGGTTTATCAGAGATCTGTGAGAGATATACTCCGGTTTACCAGAGATCTGTGTGAGATACTCCGGTTTACCAGAGATCTGTTTGAGATACACTCCGGTTTACCAGAGATCTGTGTGAGATACTCCGGTTTACCAGAGATCTGTGTGAGATACACTCCGGTTTACCAGAGATCTGTGAGAGATACACTCCGGTTTACCAGAGATCTGTGTGAGATATACTCCGGTTTACCAGAGATCTGTGTGAGATACACTCCGGTTTACCAGAGATCTGTGTGAGATACTCTGGTTTAAAAGAGATCTGTGTGAGATACTCTGGTTTAACAGAGATCTGTGTGAGATACTCTGGTTTAACAGAGATCTGTGTGAGATACTCTGGTTTAACAGAGATCTGTGTGAGATACTCTGGTTTAACAGAGATCTGTGTGAGATACTCTGGTTTAACAGAGATCTGTGTGAGATACTCTGGTTTACCAGAGATCTGTGTGAGATACACTCCGGTTTACCAGAGATCTGTGTGAGATACACTCCGGTTTATCAGAGATCTGTGAGAGATACACTCCGGTTTACCAGAGATCTGTGTGAGATACACCGGTTTACCAGAGATCTGTGTGAGATACTCCGGTTTACCAGAGATCTGTGTGAGATACTCCGGTTTACCAGAGATCTGTGTGAGATACTCCGGTTTACCAGAGATCTGTGTGAGATACTCCGGTTTACCAGAGATCTGTGTGAGATACTCCGGTTTACCAGAGATCTGTGTGAGATACACTCCGGTTTACCAGAGATCTATGTGAGATACACTCCGGTTTACCAGAGATCTGTGTGAGATACACTCCGGTTTACCAGAGATCTGTGTGAGATACTCTGGTAAACCAGAGAGCTGTGTGAGGTACTCTTTTAAACCAGAGTATCTCACACAGGTGGTAATGTAGGATAAATATTAGATTGAAATTAAAAGGGACTGATTTTTTTTAAACTATTCAGAACACTAAAGTCTGCCATTGGTTGATAGGAAGAAATGAGGACACAGGATAAGTATATGAGGTCATAAAAGAACATGAAAGAGTAGATTAAGAACATTTCTTTGTGCCTGTCACTGGGATAACAAGAGGCCACGCTTATAACCTGAGGAAAAAGCGCAGTACAAGGGATAACAAAAAAAATTTCTTGGCAGGGTGCCTGACCAATGAAATGATTTAAAAGAGGCCGAAGGGCTACAACCATTGGAAATTTAAAAGAAATGCGTATATAATAAATAAAGACTGGACACCACGATCATAGCTATGCTCCTGTAGCTAGAAGTAAGTAATTACAAATACCTGGTAGGTAACTACACTCACTCCTCAAACCTTCTTCCTCTTCCTTTCTGTGCGTAAATCTTAAAGTTTAATCTTGTGATCACAAGTTTATCTTTACATGTAGCTGCAGGGTATTGTCTCAGCCAGTCTCTACTGCCTCTCCTTCCTTCCTTCCCTCCCCACCTACGACATTTAACACTGAGGCCAACCAGATCAATCTTGGGAAAACTTTAGTTTCAGTTTTCTTAGTGGACTTTCTTTTTGTTGCCACGGTACAGCCTTGTAACTTGAGCAAGTCACTGAGATTGTTATTACTGCAATAGAAAGTCACGTTCAATTTCCTTATTCTTTCCTATCTTATACCCGTAAATAAATTTATAACAGACTATGTTGCGTATCAACATTTTTCTTGTTATTAATGATATCTACCTATGACTGGTTTTGAAAGTATTATTACCCTCGTAGCTCAGCCCAGCTTTTCACAGTCTATTGTACACTTCCATCTATATCTCTCACTCAGTACGTTGTTAAGAACTAGGCCCTCATGCATCCTCCATGCATATATTACAAGCGATCCCAGTAGTTTAAATGTTTAATTGGCACTATGCAGGCAGTATGTTTTCCAGGTGCCAAGTCTCTCTCTCCTTGCTTCCAACGGAGCCTCCAACACCAAACGATATTCAAGTGATCTTCACTTACACCCACTATTATTCACTCTCCACTCTTATTCGTATTTAAACCAGAACACTTTAGCAGCTCACTAACTCTAGCACTTTACAATTCAATTATCCTTCTAATTTTATTTTGTTTCTCTGTTCGACATTTGTAAAATATCCAAATTCATTTGTAAGATTTTTTTTTCTATTTCATAAGAGCAGAATTGCAGAGAGTTACCAAATTAAATTAGAAAACTTTTCTAGTGCACCAAAATCCTCTATCAACATTATAGACATTAAGATATTTCATTATAATATAACTGGAACCCTCACATTTTAGTGAGTCTCTCGAGCACCTCCAACAAAGTTGAGAATTTTCTTTTGCTTCAAAACACTTTATTTCAGCACTCAGAAAATCTGGGCGTGAAGCTTCTGTTCAAGCATAATTGTTGAGTGAATAACCTGCCACCGCAAGCACCACATTCACTCTCGCTACTCTCATGGTCGCTCTTCTCAGAAATCTGTGTTGTACAGCTTCTCTTCATAATTAAGGTCACACCATAAGTCACCACAGTAGTCACTTCTCCCAAGCTATTATATTGTCTTATTTCCCATTTAAGAAACATTACATGAAATTACAACTATGTTTTCCTTAATGCCTCAATCTCAAGCCCTTTTAAGAAGCGCCTAACTACCTGTTGTTGTTGTTGTAGGTACGCCGGTATGTCCGGCCCGGGTCTTCTCCAAATGTTGACCCGGCCAACCGTTAAGTAGGTGTACTCAGTAAGAAGTAGGTACCACAGGCAAGGTGATCAGAAATTTAGATAAACATATCCAGTACCATCTTGATGTTAGGTATCTGTATTAATTCCCTTATATAAGAAGTGAGGATATTAAAGACCACTAGATATTTTATTCAGTACAATTTTAAGAGATTAAAATTGTGTGTTTGAAGTGATACAGGCAGTGAACGTTTACTGTATATTCCCTCTATCTATAATATCACATGTCTTATAAAGAGTTGCCATTTTAGAACAGTACTCTAGTCTAGAGAGTACAAGTGCTTAAAGGTATGAAGATTTTTATCCAATTATTATTCTAGCAGTTGTATTTCTTGAACATAAGATCTTACGATACTGTTACGCACAGGTCCATACAATCCACATCAATATTTTTTATATTCAAGACTAAGGGAATAATAATAATTATCGTCCTTTAAGGCTACTATTTACATGCACAGCATGCAATGATACTCTAGAAATGAAGTCTGGAAAGAAAGTACCGTATTTTCAGGCATATAAGGCGCGCTTTCTCTCATTAGATTTTAGGAAATCAGTGCGCCTTATATGCTAAAGGTCAGAAGCAAGGGAAGGCTGTGTAGGTTACTGGCAGGTGGTGGGTTCAGTGCTGCCGTACTCTTAAACCCAACTACCAATACCCCACCACCAATATAATTTTTTTTCCAGATTACTTTAGAATGATTAGTAACTACTATAAATTAAAATTTACATTTTACCAGCACGTAATAACAAACCAGCTTCAGCAGTTGCAAATAACAGTAAAGTAGATGTCTGCAAATAACAGGCAGCCACGTATGTTTTGGTGATTGGTGGTGGTGGAGCAGATAACAGGCTACACCAGGTCCTGCCTTTCAACTACACTGTGCACTTCAGCACTCAACTACTGGCTTACCATCACTCTGAAGCAAGTACCGCATTCTTCCCCCAGAACATGCCTGCCAAAATTAAGGTACGCCATATATGCGGTGCAAAATACGGTACATTTCATCTTGTAATATATGCAAAATATGCTGCTAAATACTGACAAAAATGTACACTTTAATAAAGATTGTGACAGAGAGAAGGTTTGATATGAGGGGATATCAGGTGACAAAGAAAGGCGACAGCAAGTTAAGACAACGACCATCAGAAAGGTAATACACACTGCTGTCTTTCACTTAATACTACTACACAAACACATGAACAACAAGACAAAACAAAACTTAGTAACATGGACAGCCAAATATACATTACAAGCAGACACGCGCGAGCGCGCGCACACAATGAAAACACTGGACGGGTACCTTTTTTTGATTGGTGGGTGGTGGCGGACTCACCTGTGTGGGAGAAATGTGACGTATTAGTACACTTATTGACACATGTTAGTACACTTGATGACACTATATCACTACACATGTTAGTACACTTGATGACTGACACTATATCACTACACATGTTAGTACACTTGATAACTGACACTATATCACTACACATGTTAGTCCACTTGATGACACTATATCACTACACATGTTAGTCCACTTGATAACTGACACTATATCACTACACATGTTAGTACACTTGATGACACTATATCACTACACATGTTACTACACTTGATGACTGACACTATATCACTACACATGTTACTACACTTGATAACTGACACTATATCACTACACATGTTAGTACACTTGATGACTGACACTATATCACTACACATGTTACTACACTTGATAACTGACACTATATCACTACACATGTTAGTACACTTGATGACTGACACTATATCACTACACATGTTAGTACACTTGATGACTGACACTATATCACTACACATGTTAGTACACTTGATGACTGACACTATATCACTACACATGTTAGTACACTTGATGACACTATATCACTACACATGTTAGTCCACTTGATAACTGACACTATATCACTACACATGTTACTACACTTGATGACTGACACTATATCACTACACATGTTACTACACTTGATGACTGACACTATATCACTACACATGTTACTACACTTGATAACTGACACTATATCACTACACATGTTAACATTGATGTGACACTATATCACTACATGTTACTAACTTGATAACTGACACTATATCACTACACATGTTATACACTTGAAATGACATATATCACTACACATGTTAGTACACTTGATGACTGACACTATATCACTACACATGTTAGTACACTTGATGACTGACACTATATCACTACACATGTTAGTACACTTGTGACCTGTGGGGGGTCACAACAGCACCTGGGTGATGGAAATTCTTCAGTTTTCATTGCATACATTTTTTTAACTACAAAATTGGCTACACCAGCAGTGTGCTGCTACAACATTCTATATGATAGCTACACCGTGGGAACATCAGCAGTGCTGCTGGGATACTTTAGTAGTGTCAGCCTGATCTGGGAGACTTCAGCAGTGTCAGCCTGATCTGGGAGACTTCAGCAGTGTCAGCCTGATCTGGGATACTTCGGGAATGTCAGCCTGAGCTGGGAGACTTCAGCAGTGTCAGCCTGGGCTGGGATACTTCAGCAGTGTCAGCCTGAGCTGGGACACTTCAGCAGTGTCAGCCTGAGCTGGGAGACTTCAGCAGTGTCAGCCTGAGCTGGGAGACTTCAGCAGTGTCAGCCTGAGCTGGGATACTTCAGTAGTGTCAGCCTGAGCTGGGATACTTCAGCAGTGTCAGCCTGAGCTGGGATACTTCAGCAGTGTCAGCCTGAGATGGGATACTTCAGCAATGTCAGCCTGAGCTGGGATACTTCAGCAGTGTCAGCCTGAGCTGGGATACTTCAGCAGTGTCAGCCTGAGCTGGGATACTTCAGCAGTGTCAGCCTGAGCTGGGATACTTCAGCAGTGTCAGCCTGAGCTGGGATACTTCAGCAGTGTCAGCCTGAGCTGGGATACTTCAGCAGTGTCAGCCTGAGCTGGGATACTTCAGCAGTGTCAGCCTGAGCTGGGATACTTCAGCAGTGTCAGCCTGAGCTGGGATACTTCAGCAGTGTCAGCCTGAGCTGGGATACTTCAGCAGTGTCAGCCTGAGCTGGGAACTTCAGCAGTGTCAGCCTGAGCTGGGATACTTCAGCAGTGTCAGCCTGAGCTGGGATACTTCAGCAGTGTCAGCCTGAGCTGGGATACTTCAGCAGTGTCAGCCTGAGCTGGGATACTTCAGCAGTGTCAGCCTGAGCTGGGATACTTCAGCAGTGTCAGCCTGAGCTGGGATACTTCCCAGCAGTGGTCAGCCTGAGCTGGGAGACTTCAGCAGTGTCAGCCTGAGCTGGGATCTTCAGCAGTGTCAGCCTGAGCTGGGATACTTCAGCAGTGTCAGCCTGAGCTGGGATACTTCAGCAGTGTCAGCCTGAGCTGGGAACTTCAGCAGTGTCAGCCTGAGCTGGGATACTTCAGCATGTCAGCCTGAGCTGGGATACTTCAGCAGTGTCAGCCTGAGCTGGGATACTTCAGCAGTGTCAGCCTGAGCTGGGATACTTCAGCAGTGTCAGCCTGAGCTGGGATACTTCAGCAGTGTCAGCCTGAGCTGGGATACTTCAGTAGTGTCAGCCTGAGCTGGGATACTTCAGCAGTGTCAGCCTGAGCTGGGATACTTCAGCAGTGTCAGCCTGAGCTGGGATACTTCAGCAGTGTCAGCCTGAGCTGGGATACTTCAGCAGTGTCAGCCTGAGCTGGGATACTTCAGCAGTGTCAGCCTGAGCTGGGATACTTCAGCAGTGTCAGCCTGAGCTGGGATACTTCAGCAGTGTCAGCCTGAGCTGGGAGACTTCAGCAGTGTCAGCCTGAGCTGGGATACTTCAGCAGTGTCAGCCTGAGCTGGGATACTTCAGCAGTGTCAGCCTGAGCTGGGATACTTCAGCAGTGTCAGCCTGAGCTGGGAGACTTCAGCAGTGTCAGCCTGAGCTGGGAGACTTCAGTAGTGTCAGCCTGAGCTGGAGATCTTCAGCAGTGTCAGCCTGAGCTGGGAGACTTCAGCAGTGTCAGCCTGAGCTGGGAGACTTCAGCAGTGTCAGCCTGAGCTGGGATACTTCAGTCAGTGTCAGCCTGAGCTGGGATACTTCAGCAGTGTCAGCCTGAGCTGGGATACTTCAGCAGTGTCAGCCTGAGCTGGGATGACTTCAGCATGTCAGCCTGAGCTGGGATACTTCAGCAGTGTCAGCCTGAGCTGGGATACTTCAGCAGTGTCAGCCTGTGCTGGGATACTTAAGCAGTGTCAGCCTGAGCTGGGATACTTCAGCAGTGTCAGCCTGAGCTGGGATACTTTAGCAGTGTCAGCCTGAGCTGGGATACTTCAGCAGTGTCAGCCTGAGATGGGATACTTCAGCAGTGTCAGCCTGAGCTGGGATACTTCAGCAGTGTCAGCCTGAGCTGGGATACTTCAGCAGTGTCAGCCTGTGCTGGGATACTTAAGCAGTGTCAGCCTGAGCTGGGATACTTCAGCAGTGTCAGCCTGAGCTGGATACTTTAGCAGTGTCAGCCTGGATATACAGTGTCAGCCTGAGTGGATACTTGAGCAGTGTCAGCCTGAGCTGGGATACTTCAGCAGTGTCAGCCTGAGCTGGGATACTTCAGTAGTGTCAGCCTGAGCTGGGATACTTCAGCAGTGTCAGCCTGTGCTGGGATACTTCAGTAGTGTCAGCCTGAGCTGGGATACTTCAGCAGTGTCAGCCTGTGCTGGGATACTTCAACAGGGCAATGAGGATATCGTCAAGGGTTCACCAGTAATGAGAACTTCAGAGGTTTGCTTCAAGCACAGCTGGAGTTACTATCACTTGGGAACTACCATCGCTGGGGTTAGTCTATCATGAACACAAGAGAAATGGAAATTTTATGAAGATATCTCCATCATGCTAGAGCTGAGGCAAGATAAATTATACAGAAGAGAGGGAGACAGAGTGGAGAGGATGGGGGATATGAATATTGTTGTCATTATATATCTAACAGCAAATATTCATTAGAAGATAACATTTCAGTCATTATAAATCCAAGAATATATAATGGCACTAGCCTTGATTTTCTTTATAGTACTTACACACACACACACACACTAATCACATGGCCTAGGGGTAAGAGAGGGTGGGAGTGCCACCCTGGTCTAAGGGAAGTGCCACATTGCACTAGGAGTGCCACACTAGTGGTTTAGGTGGAGTGCCACACTGGTCTAGGTGGAGTGCCACACTGGTCTAGGTGGAGTGTCACACGGGTGGTCAAGGTGGAGTGCCACACTAGTGGTCTAGGTGGAGTGCCACAATAGTGGTCTAGGTGGAGTGCCACACTAGTGGTCTAGGTGGAGTGCCACACTAGTGGTCTAGGTGGAGTGCCACACTAGTGGTCTAGGTGGAGTGCCACACTAGTGGTCTAGGTGGAGTGCCACACTAGTGGTCTAGGGGGAGTGCCACACTGGTCTAGGGGAGTGCCACACTGGTGGTATAGGGGGAGTGCCACACTGGTGGTCTAGGGGGAGTGCCACACTGGTGGTCTAGGGGAGTGCCACACTGGTCTAGGGGGAGTGCCACACTGGTGGTTTAGGGATCAGCGGTACCAACAGGGTCTTCAGGGTACACTTAAGATATAGTATAATCTGCATTACCTTGACATGAGATCTCCATGCTTGACTCACTGGTTTTCTGGCTGTACTGAAGACTGGCTCCTGTGACGTAGTTGACTGTCTGGCTGTCATCTGTAGCTGGCTCCTGTGACGGACTAGTTGACTATCTGGCTGTCATGTGTAGTTGGCTCCTGTGACGGACAAGTTGACTGTCTGGCTGTCATGTGTAGCTGGCTCCTGTAACGGACTAGTTGACTATCTGGCTGTCATGTGTAGTTGGCTCCTGTGACTGACTAGTTGATTGTCTGGCTGTCATGTGTAGTTGGCTCCTGTGACTGACTAGTTGATTGTCTGTCATGTGTGGCTGGCTAACTGTGGCCAATTGTATTGTCGACTGGGTGTGGATGGGTGTGTGACTGGCTGTTTCAATGACTGGCTGGCTGTGTGGCTGGCTAGCTGTGTTGGTGGCTGTCGGTGTGGTGTATTCATATATTTGCACTCACCTATTTATGGTTGCAAGGGTCTAGTCTTGACTCCTGGCCTTGCCGTTTTGGTGGCCGCTACTGGGTTCACTATCTCCTGGCTCCATGAGCCCCTTTCATACTAATATTCTTAAAACTATGTATTAATTCTGCCTCTACCACTTTGCTGTTTAGGTCGTTCCACTTAATGACCACTCTAAGGCTGAATAAGTACTTCCTAACATCCCTGTGGCTTATCTGTGTTTTTCACTTCCAGTCGTGTCCTCGCGTTTCTAAGATCCACCTCTTAGACGTGCTCTGTTAATTCCCCCTCAGTATTTTATACGTTGTAATCATGTCACCTCTGAACCTTCCGCTCTTTAATGTCGTCTGGTTTAGCCCCAATTTAGCCTCTCCTCATACATCATTCCCTCAGATCTGGCACTCGTCTCACTTCAAACATTTGAACTTTTCCAGTTTCTTTACATGATTTATTAGATGCGGGTTCCATACTGGGCCTCGCATGCCGTGTATGAGGTCGTGAAAAGCCTTTCCCTTGAGGTTCCTAAACGTTTTCCTTGGCTGGGTGTGTAGCTGGGTGTGTGGCTGGCTGGCTGACTGGCTGTGTGGCTGGCTGGCTGGTCAACCCACAACAGGCCTGCACTGAGACTCCCGCCGGAAACTGCACCAAGTGTCAGATAACCAGGCCAAGCGACTTCTTCCGCTGTAACCCCAGACACACATACACACACACACACACACACACACACACACACACGAGAATACAATCATACAATAAACAATACAGACAGGTTGACGAATGTGACACATGTACAACACTGAAGTGCATCAGCTAGAGACGTCTTCCTGTCTTTGATTTAGGTCACGAGATTGAGAGTGAATAGTTTCAACAAAGGCTAAGGGATCGAACACCTTCCATCAAGACTAAGGGATCGAACACCTTCCATCAAGACTAAGGGATCGAACACCTTCCATCAAGACTAAGGGATCGAATACCTTCCATCAAAACTAAGGGATCGAACACCTTCCATCAAGACTAAGGGAATGAACACCTTAAAATTACCTCTTCATTTCTTCCACTGTCTCCAGTATAAAATTTATCTATGTGTTCGACTGACAAAGGCTGTTGTGCAGGCGAAACATGTGGCAATGAAACCTGGGAGACGCTGCAGATCACGCAGGAGGAGAACGCGATTGCAACAAGCATTGCAAGAAGCATTTCACCAGAAGTACGTGCAAATAATAAACTTAACAGCTAACCAAAAAACTTCTTTCAGGAGCTTGAACACACATACACCAAGTATTAAGTCTGTCACACAACCATTAATGGTGTTTCATTATTTACAACATACTTGTTCTGTTTCCTGACAAACATAACTCAGTCCCTAAAAATACTCGGTTATGTCTCTCATTATAACACTTATAAGAACAAAAAATGAACCAAACACTACAATGTGGTGGTATAGAGACTTGAATCCCACTTGTGGTGATCCAAACACAAGCACAAGACAAGTGCTCTCAAGGTGTAAGTTTAACTTGCGCTTACACTAAACTATCACTGAGATAACCGCCGCGCCACCAACGCCCACCACTCACTCGCCTCTCATACAATGCTGCCGTCTAAGTGACGTCAGCACTAAGAGAAACATAAACACTGAAGAATCAAGTGAAAGATGTTATCGATGGCACATACTGCATCGATCTGTATTTGTAAACCTTAACTAGAGATAAACAGATAAATTCGTTCTTAAAAACAGCAAAGAAGAGACGATGGAAGGAAAAGTAATAGAAAACAAAAGAAAGCTGTAAAAATTAAAGATCACTCAATGCTCTTGGCAATAAAAGTCAATACCGACCTACATATGAACACTCGTGGAAAATCAACAAAAATAAAAACATCTTTATCGGCGGGTCTGGACGAGTGAAGGTAACAGCCCACCTGACGCCTTAATTAAACTGCTCGGCTCCACTTGTTGAGACCCACTGCTCTGGGTTCTGCACACACAAATCACTTCCTACAAAAGCAAAATACTGGGTAGACGGTACAACATACCCCAATGAAAAACATGGCCGCCATTGGTACACTAAGAGAAAACACAATAAGTGTCCAGGGCCCAAGACACTTCAACAGCCTCCCACCAGGCATAAAAAGAATTACCAATAGACCCCTGGCTGCCTTCAAGAGGAAGTTGAACAGACACCTAAAGTCGGAACCTGACCAACCGGGTTGTGGTTCGTACGATGGACTACGTGCGGCCAGCAGTAACAGCCAGGCTGATCAGGTCTTCATCCACCGGGAGGCCTGGTCAAGAACTGGGTCGCGGGGGCGTTGACCCCTAGAACACCCTCCAGGTAGGTAGGTAGACAGGCGATCTTAACAATGCAAGACAAGCCGCAGGAGGGTGGGGGTGGTGGAAATCTTTAGCTCAGAAGCCCCATAGCTCAGTGGTAAAGCACTGGACCTATTAATCTCGGGACCACGGTTCGAACCCCCTTCCATCTTTCTGTTTATTCATGGACAGTCGTTCACTGAGACCTTGTACATTTGCAAACACAAAAGATACATTGGTAACTGCTGTGCTGGGTGACTTGTTGATTGGACTTCGTGTCAGAAGCTGTGATGAGGCCACCTTGACTTTGAATACACTCCAGCACAGCTAACTGGTGGTACTATTCTAACACTTCTGGCATACTGGCATTTATGAGTTGGAAACTGAGCAAAATAAAGCTATAGTTGATCCTTCCACTTGTGTTGAAAAGGTTGTGGTATGGAGCAGTTGAGTTAAAACAAGATTGTTTAGATAGAAGAATAAGAACAATATTTTGTGGCAGTGTTGAAGGTAATATCATAGAAACTAAAGATGGGGGGAGGATGGAAGTTGAAATATGTTTGAAAATAAAATAATCAGGAAGTAATAGAGAGATTTTGTACCTTGTGTATTGGGGTGTGAAATGTTAATGAATCTCTCTACTTTCTGATTTTAGAAATAAATTTAACTCAAAATTTGTGATTGGATATTAAAACAAGTTGGAGTGGAAGGGAGAAACTCTTCATTTTTTTAACACACTGTCCGCCTCCCTCCGAGGGAGGGTGACACGAAAAAGAGAACACTTTTCCCATCAGTTCAGCCATCACTGTCTTGCCAGAGGCGTGCCAGTACTACAGTTCAGATGCACCGCCAAACTACTATATCTCCAACCCTCTTCCAGAGTGCAGACACTGTACTCCCCGCCTCCAGGACTCAAGTTCGACTAACTGGTTTCCTGAATCCTTTCACAAATGTTACCTTCCTTACACTCCAACAGCATGTCAAATCAAAAATCCACTTGCCTCCACTCACTCCTTAAACGCTCACACGTGCCTGTTGGATGTCCAAGTCTCTGGCATACAAAACCTTCGTTACCCCTTCCGCCAACGTTTTCTAGGTTGACCCCTACCCCGCCTTCCCTCCACTTCAAATTATACACCCTCCACGTCATCCTGTTTTGCTCCATCCTCTCTAAATGTTCTTATTAGGATGCAACTGAAGCACAGTATTGTTGCATTAGGCCTAGAAGCAGCCATACTTATAGTGTTATACTGAACATTATGTTACATATGCAGGAAGTCCTCACTTAACGTCGTTTCGTTATAACGTTGATGAGGAAAAGAAATCAATTCCCAGCCAGAAATGGAAAATATGGAAAGGTATTTAAATATCTAGATGGAGGACGTGCATTGGCGTAATTCTCCATGTTTGTTCATGTCAATTTCCTCCCTTATGACTGTTTGTATTCGGTTCTTATATGTAGCGTGTTATATAATTCTGAAAAATATCTGATACCTAAAATTATAAAAATGTCAATAATAGAGTAAATATAGGACTTTATAGCACCCCAGAGTGACACACCATAGCCATGGCGTCTGCAGCACTACTGCCCTCCCTCTCACCTCTCCATTGCCCTAGCATCTTAACTCTTGTTTATATCAAATAGCTTATGGTAAAACTGGTTTTGTTATACGTCATTTCACTTAAAGTTATGGTTTCCAAGAACCTATCGACGACGTTAAGTGAGGACTTCCTGTGTGTGTGTGTGTGTGTGTGTGTGTTAGTTACCATTTTGTCCTAGGCACATGTCGATTAGACACTAGGCCTGTTGTATGTTTGTATGTGTGTGTGTGTGTGTGTGTGTGTGTGTAACGAAACACTTCGAAAATGTTTCGGCCCCGCCGGGAATTGAACCCGGGCCCTCTGTGCGTGAAGCAAGAGCGCTAGCCACCATGCCATCGGGACGTGTGTGTGTGTTATATATATATATATCAATAACAACACTGCGACTAGCCGAGGACTCGAACCAGAGTCGTTTTGGCCAGCTTCATAGTGAGCGAAAATCACACGATGCTCTAACCCACAGGACCACTCAATCCTACAAAGATCACGCACCCAGCAGAGCTAGGTGTTTTACCGTGATTCAAGGACATACGATGGTGTGGGTGCCTCAGAGCTAATATATATATATATATGCATGATCAACTAAGATCGTACAACAGGAGCTTAATGCCAATAAGCCAAGGGAGTGCAGGAAAAAAAGGATTAAGGACTAGCGGTATAAGCCGTTGTCAGAAGTTACGGTACGTCATTCACTAAAGGGAACCAAATATTACATGTTCAATCGAACATTCACTAAAGGGAACCAAATATTACATGTTCAATCGAACATTCACTAAAGGGAACCAAATATTACATGTTCAATCGAACATTCACTAAAGGGAACCAAATATTACATGTTCAATCGAACATTCACTAAAGGGAACCAAATATTACATGTTCAATCGAACATTCACTAAAGGGAACCAAATATTACATGTTCAATCGAACAATGTCAAAATGTGTGTTTAACTGAACCACGTGAACATGGATGTAAACAGAGGCGTCGAAAAAGTCTTTTAATTCAAAACTTTATTACAAGATGGTAAAATGTGTAAAACTGCAGTTGTCTACCTACTATAATGTATCATAACAAAATTCCCGGGCAGATAGATTGGACATGCTGGCCCCATCAAGTGATCCCAGACTCTACACTGATAACACGCGAACCTTCACACTTTTCTCCAGGTTTCAGAGGGAATATCTTTCCACATACCAGCAGCTGACATTAACACTGGGAATAATACCAGACCAGATGAGGTTGACATCGTGTTTGTTAGACTACTAGAGGTGCACATGTTAGTGTCTGATTACAACGTGAATGAATACAAACTTTAGTTCAAAACTCCATTTCATATATCTGCTATCAATTTTTTTAAAATAAAGAAATGAAAAGGGAACGATTAAACAACCTGCATACATGCGTTTATATCAAATTTGTTAGATTACGTACCATCAACGTATCCTGTAAACTTGTCTACTATTTTGCATAATAAATTAGGTATATATGAGGTAGGAGGCGTAGAATATTCAAACAGCCTCAAGGAGAAATCTCAATGTATCTTCTTATCTTCTCAGCTATGGCCCCACCAGCACCAAGAGGAGGACTATCTATATATATATATATATATATATATATATATATATATATATATATATGCATGCATGCATGCAGATAAGATGAAACATACAATGATATCTGCTAACATATTAACAACTTAAAGGTATGGGCCCACAGCCCGTGATTTCTATTATCACAGTTCCTTGATAATGTGAGAAATCACGAAATCGCTTGGAATTCTACTATTTTTTCACAGTGGTTGTTCTGCATACATATGTCGTGCTGAATAGGTAAAGCTGATCAATTAGAAAAAAAAATCATTTAAATTTTTTTCTAAAATTTTCTCTTATACGTTTAAAGATAGTATATATTTTTTTCATTTATGCTAATGCAAAAATTAATAATTTTGTAACAAAAGAACCTTAGAAAACTTACCTAACCTTATTATAACAAGCGCAATTTAATTTAGTCTAATCCAATTACGTTCAGAATGATTTTTGCGAAATTATTGCATACACAGATTTTCGTTTGCCTTATTCGGCAAGAAGAGCGTTGCTATTCAAGCCAAAATGGCAAGTTTTACCTATTCGGCACAATATATATATATATATATATATTTCTTTCTTTCAACACGTCGGCCGTTTCCCACCGAAGTGGGGTGGCCCAAAATGAAAAACGAAAGTTTCCCATTTTACATTTAGTAATATATACAGGAGAAGGGGTTACTAGCCCCTTGCTCCCAGCATGTTAGTCGCCTCTTACGACACGCATGGCTTACGGAGGAAGAATTCTGTTCCACTTCCCCATGGAGATAAGAGGAAATAAGAACAAGAACTAGTAAGAAAATAGAAGAAAACCCAGAGGGGTGTGTATATATATGCTTGTACATGAATGTGTAATGTGACCTAAGTGTAAGTAGAAGTAACAAGACATGCCTGAAATCTTGCATGTTTATGAGACAGAAAAAAGACACCAGCAATCCTACCATCATGTAAAACAATTACAGGCTTCCGTTTTACACTCATTTGGCAAGACGGTAGTATATATATATATATATATATATATATACCTTTACCTTTGATATACCTTTGAAGAGTTTCGAGAGTATCTACTCTCTGAGCCCGGCCATGGGCCAGGCTCGTCTGGTGCTTGCCTGGTCAACCAGGCTGTTGCTGCTGGAGACCCGCTGCCCCACATATCCATCACAGCCTGGTTGATCTGGCACCTGGTGAAGATATTTGTCCAGTTTCCTCTTGAAGGCTTCTACACTGGTTCCAGCCGTGTTTCGGATATCTTCTGGTAAGATGTTGAATAGTCTGGGACCCCGGATGTTAATACAGTGCTCCGTATTGTCCCCACCGCACCCCTGCTCCTCACTGGGTTTATTTTACACTTTCTCCCATATCTCTCACTCCAGTATGTTGTTATGGCAGTGTGCAGATTTGGGACCAGGCCCTCAAGTACTTTCCATGTATATATTATCATGTATCTCTCTCTCCTCCGCTCCAATGAGTACATGTTCAAGACTTGAAGGCGTTCCCAATAATTTAGATGTTTCAATGGCTCAATGTGAGCCGTAAACGATCTCTGGATTTGTTCCAGCTCTGCTATTTCTCCTGCCCTGAACGGGGCCGTCAGCACTGAGCAGTATTCTAAGTGAGGGAGCACTAGCGATTTGAATAGTGTCACCATCGGCATTATTTCCCTTGTTTTGAAAGTTCTCAATACCCACCCCGTCATCTTCCTGGCTGTTGTGATCTTTGTCTTGTTATGGTCTTTAAACGACAGATCAGCAGACATAATTATTCCCAAGTCCTTTACGTGTTCCTTTCGTTCTATGTGGTGACCCTCTTGCGTTTTGTATATAGTGTTCCTTTTGAGTTCTTCATTTTTCCATACCTAAGCAGCTGAAACTTATCACCATTGAACGTCATGTTGTTCTCCACTGCCCATTGGAAGACCTTGCTTATGTCCTCCTGTAATTTTTCAGTGTCCTCTACCGTAGTGACTTTCATGCTTATTTTAGTGTCATCTGCAAATGATGATACAAAAGTGTGCTGGTGTTTTTATCTATGTCTGCTATGAGGATGAGAAACAGCAGAGGGCCAGGACAGTGCCTTGGGGCACTGAGCTTTGACCTCGCTGATGCTGGATCTTGCCCTGTTCACTACTACTTTTTGTGTTCTTTGTGTTAGGAACTCAAAATCCATCTGCCTACCTTCCCCGTAATGCCTATGGCCCTCATTTTGTGCGCTATCACTCCATGATCGCATTTGTCAAACGCCTTTGCAAAATCTGTGTAAATCACATCTGCGTTTTGGTCGTCCTCCATATATATATATATATATATATATATATATATATATATATATTGCAACACGTTTCCTTAAAGAACTGGGTTCCAGACTCATCGACACCACCAGGGACCCAAGGGCAGCCACGTTCATGTTCCAGCGTCTCAGCGTGGCCATTAAGAGGAAAAACGCATGCTGCATACTTGGCTCGCGTCCGGCTTCGGAGGAGCTGGAGGAGATTCATAATCTTTGATATATTGTACCATTGTATTTATGTTCATGTTTGTGTTTTCTGTCAATGTATTCTGTCTATTAATAAAGCATTCATATAATATATATAGGGGTGGTAGGAGAAGAAAATATTCATACAGCTCCGGGGAGAACCTCGAGTTTTCCCTGAGGTACGTTTATTGTCTTCTCTGAGGATGAGGGTCCCCAGTAAAGTTCTAGAGGTGGTACCTCCCTATATATATATATATATATATATATATATATATATATATATATAGGATAGGGTCCACCTGTGGTACAAATTGTGGGACCCATAGCCTCGGAGATGTGGATAAAAAGGCTTCAAGGAAGAATATTTTGATTTCTTCCTGAAGCCATTTGAATATTCCACTTCCCTTACCACCCTATCTATTTTTTTTTTTTTACCAATAGGTATATTTTATTACAAAATATGGTACAAAAGATTTAAGAGATACATTGTTGATATAAAGATGGCATATACAGTACACGAGGTGAGAGATACATGTCTAGTACATATTGTTACATGTTTGTCACTGATTATAATGCGAAAATCTCATCCAGCTCCTCCGAGCTGGGGCGCGTGCCCAGAATACAGCATGCATTACCCCTCTGAACAGCAGCGCTGAGTCGCTGGAACAGAAAACTATCTGCCCTGCGATCCCTAGTTACCCTGTTGAGTCTTTTGCCAAGCTCCTTGAGGAACTTAGATGCACTCTTTCCCCATGAGCCAAGGGTCTCTGAGCCTATGGGAACAAACATATAATGATGGGTAAGTTCTCCATATTTTCTCGACTTCTGGGACTCCCTGAAGGTGGCAGCTGCCCCTCCTTCCTCCCTGGTGTATTGGAGATAGGTATCAGCCAAGATAGATGCACATGCTTAGTCCCACACCACTTGCTGTTCAAGCTTGAAGGGTGATACCATCTGGACGCTTTTGGCTGCCATCAGATCTGCATAGTTGGGGTGGCTCCCTTACTGCTGGGCATCCAGCTGTTGTGAGGCTCCTCTTGATAATGTTATTAACCTCTTCATGTCTTGCAATCTTTCCTTCGGATTTACTACACACAAGACCATGGTACCTGAATCGGTCTGCTGCTTCCCTGCCACAAATACACCTGTGTTCGGCGAGAATAGGGGCGGCAAGTCGAAGGGCAACACCAATGCGGATGGTTTGTGGGTCGAGGCGTGTGCCAAGGCTGGAGTTGGGAACAGCCAACAGAAAGTCCCCTGCATGAGGAGCTCTCACTGCCAGGAGGCGGGCTCTATATTTCCCTGACACACTCTGAAGCATTGCTGAGGCTATATTCTCTACTATTGGGCCATCCCAGTGCGACTGTTTGTAGTTGTTGGGGGAAGCAGGCCTGGTTTCAGACCCCGTTAGATTATCCCAGATCCTGGGCTCCATCAACGAACTTTTGGTCATGGATTCCAATCTTGTCCCTAAAATGTTCAGGGGGAATTGCTGCTACAAGCCCTCTGGATGCAATGCATGAAGACAGGAAAGCAGGTAGAGCAATCTGAGATGACTTGCGGACACCAATGCCTCCTAGTCTGACTGGGAGTGTAGCTTGGTCCCACTGCCCATCTTCTAGAGTAAGGTTAAGTACTTTAGTAAAGATCTGTCTCAGGATACTGTCATATTCGTGCAGTATTGGGTTACCATATGAAGAAGCACATCTTAGGAAATATGTCAACCTGGGAAGACTCAAGCATTTTGTGAGAAGGTACAAGGCATCATGGGTGTCAAGATTGCCTATTCGTTGTTCCATTCCCCTCAATTCTTCCAGTTTCTTCCTGAGAATTGTGTCAATGGCATCGCTTCCCAGAGGTGCTCCAAGCAAGACACTATTTGTAGGGGCAATGACTGATGCTCCTGGTAGTTTTGATATCACTGCATCTATCACTTGTTGATTGACTTGAGATGATTTCACATTTGGATGGATTCAGGATGAGACCCATTTCCTGTCCCTGTGTCATCACCTGTGTAAGATCATCTAGAAGGGACTCCTTTGTACCTGCTAGTGTGCCATCATCCAGGAACCAGATGTTTAGTTCACTGGTCAGTCTGACTGTGATTTCCCTAACTGCTATACAGAAGAGAAATGGTGCGAGAGGGTCCCCTTGCTGGACACCTTCTGATGATGTGATTTCATGCTCTCCAAACAGGAGTATTGATTCCTTGCTATATCCAGCTGAAACAAAAGGGAAGATACCTGGGAAATGTTCTTGTACAGCTGATAATACCACGTCTCTTTTCAGGAGATTAAATGCATTCTTGAAATCTAATTTTACCACTGCATTGTCCTCAGGCAGGTTGTCGATATACGCCCTTGTTGCATGAACCGCTGCTTCACTTCCTTGAGAGACCCCAAAGCCAAGCTGGTTTGGTTGAAGCATGATGGCTGCCTCTGCGCAAATACTTCGGACAGCAGCTTTAGAAACGAGTCGGCGAAAAGTGTTGCCCACTGCTATTGGCCTAATTCCTCCATCCTTCATTTTAAGGGCACAAAGTGATGTACCAAAAAAGAAAGGTGAAGTTGAATATGGCAGTGTCTGGCCTCAGACTAAGGTTATCGACACAGTAGCCACAATTCCTAGAATGATCTTGATGACGTGAGTGGATGTGTGCCAGGGAGGGAGGGAGGAACAAGTGTGCTATGCACGATCTCTTGCTCATGACATGTTACTCGACCACGTGTGGCGTGGCACGGTAGTCCATGCTACTACTTCATGTATACTGAAGTGAATTTTACTGTATGTCTTCTAGGGGTAAATCATACCGGTACACTGAGAACTCTAAAGTGTTGAGGAACCACAACTCTTCAAGGTGTAAGGGGAATCATCAACAAACTCCTAGCTATCTTCAAGAGGGGACTCGACAGATTCCTCAAAAACGTCTCTGATCAACCGGGTTGTGGTACATACGTTGGACTACGAGCACTAATAGCTTGATCGATCCAGACAGCAACCAGTAGGCTTGGTCTGGGACCGGGCCGCGGGATGAGTGACCTCTGGAAGCGACTTCAGGTAAACTCCAGGTACATATACTAATTAGTGAATGAGACACTTGTGTAACATTTGGGTATTATTATTTTGAGACGTTTCGCCATTATTTGATGGGTTCCGAATTATTTTTTTTACTTCCAGAACCCGGCCTTGGGCCAGGCTCGTCTGGTGCTAGCCTGGTCAACCAGGATGTTGCTGGTCCGCTGACGCACATATCCATCACAGCCTGGTTGATCTGGCACCGGTGAAGATACTTGTCCAGTTTCGTTAAGTAAAAGGACACAATTGCAACTAATGTGACATTTTATTGTGGCAACGTTTCGCTCTCCAGGAGCTTTCTCAAGCCGTTACAAGTTCCAGCCGTGTTTCTGATATACATAAGAACATAATAAGAAAGGAAGAACACTGCAGCAGTGGCCCATACTAAGATATTGAATAATCTGGGGCCACGAATGTTGTGCCCAGTGCACCGCTGCTTTTCACTGGGTTTATTTTGCCCCCCCCCCCTACCCATATCTCTCACTCCAGTATGTTATGGCAGTGTGCAGATTTGGGACCAGGTCCTCAAGTACTTTCCATGTATATATTATGATGTATCTCTGCTGCGGTGCACACACTCATCTTCCACCGTACTGGACTGAGGAGGAAGCCAAACTGATGGAATGTTACCACAATAAAGGTACTCAAGTGCTGCACAAGGTTCTCCTTCATCAACTTGTTTGTTTTCTAAACCAATATAATACTAATTAGACACATTAGACGATACATTTGCTGAGGATGTCTTATACAAATACTGTGTTGTGCTTATCGAAACATTTCTAATAAGGTTTTGAAACAGGTTTAGTAAGTGTGTAAGACAAAATTTTGGGCATTTCAACGCCCTAAAAACAATGTAAGTTTATTTTGGTATTTATGTATAACACAACAAAAATGGTTTTAACAATGGTTTAATGAGACACGGATGGTACTTGTGCACACATGTAGTGCATTATGTAGATTTAACCTAGAATAATCCTAGAAATTATAGTCTTATTTCCATTGTGCGCCTAAGATCACAAATATTGCGGAGGTCCTCAGATATGTGGTAATGTAATTAGTTATACTTTCAATAAAATATTATGAAAGACTGGCAATCACTTATTTAAAAAAAATGGTACCTGTGACAACTATAAAGGAAAACGACAAAAATAATATACTATAAGTTTCCTGTATTGTCAGACAGTGGCACAGAAAACGAGATATAGTTGGAACGAGGGTCAACTTAGTGAACGTACTCTTCACACTGTTTACATCTGAGTCCCCTCCTTTTAAATTTATAGATTACTTTAATTTTTATATATATATATATATATATATATATATATATATATATATATATATATATATATATATATATATATAACCTATCTCAATACACCAGGGAGGAAGGAGGGGCAGCTGCACCATTCAGGGAGTCCCAGAAGTCGAGAAATATGGAGAACTTGCCCATCATTATATGTTTGTTCCCATAGGCTCAGAGACCCTTGGCTCATGGGGAAAATATTAATTTAAGGAGGGGCAAATAACTAGGGTAATAACCAATTTCCAGGATCACGCTGGTTCAGAAGAGGGTAAGCATGCTGTATTCTAGGGAGCCCAGGGAAGAGCTATGAGATTTTGCTGTTCCAGTGACCAGAACCTGTCAAGGTAATGACTAGCTGTATGCTGGCAGCACCTCAGTGTAAGTATGGATGCCATGCTTTTCATATCAATCAGTGATCAAACTTTGTACCATATTATGTAATAGACATTATATTCTACCTATGTATATGATATATTTTATATATATCATATATAATATAAAATATTATAGACTGTATTGTCACCTTGATAGCCTTTTTATCACTTCTCTAATCTCACATTTAAAATATATATATATATATATATATATATATATATATATATATATATATATATATATATATATTATATAGGATGGAGTCCACCTCTGGTGTAAATTGTGAGACCCATAGCCTCGGAGAAGTGGATAAAAAGGCTTCAAGGAAGAATATTTAGATTTCTTTCTGATATGCAAAAAGAGTACATACGTACATACTCGAATACATATTTTTATACTCTGCTGCATTAAAAAGTTAAGTCCGATCTTTACTACTAATCCTTTTGCGTAAATTGAGGTAGAGGGGGCTGGGTTGTAAGATACATTGAGACCTTCCCAAGTATAATAAAGCTGCCGCCTTTGTCACCTGTACCTAAGAGGTACACTCACCCAGTAGGAAGCTGAAGATTATTATTATTATAATCAAATAGAAGCGCTAAACCACAGGGGTTAGGAAGCTGAAGAGCATCACATATCTGGCTGAGCTAATGTACAACCTCCGGCATGAGTCACTTTAACGAGAATAATTATTTTAATATTTGGCTGCAGTGATTTGCCAACAACTATTTTAATATGCTGAGTGAAGTGACCAGCTTCCTGTACTTTAATACAGTAGTTACTTTAGATATCTTGAAGAGCACTTTAACCGTGTAGATCACTTAAAAGGTCTTCTCGGAGGGTTTAGCTCGCTCAAACTTGTGAAACATTTGTGAGAGAAATCTGAGCATTCTGGAAGTGATAGTGCAGTGAAATAACTGCAGCTGTGATAAACTATGTGAAAGGAGCACAGCAAGACTGAGGGGACCAAGGGCACGTCAACTGACTGACCACCTCACTCACAACTTGCTGCCACAAAGGGCACGTCAACTGACTGACCACCTCACTCACAACTTGCTGCCACAAAGGGCACGTCAACTGACTGACCACCTCACTCACAACTTGCTGCCACAGGTACACACGTAGCTTCCATCTTATTACTGAATTTCCATTGTAGGAGTTTTTATGTAACTGAAGTAAAAGTGAATAGTAAGTAAAATAAACAAAATCCATAAACAAAAAAAAAATGATTACATAATTAACACTGCAACAGCCGTAACTAAAGGACATAGAGATAATGATAACTCAGAAGTAAAGGAGAAATATTAAGGAGAAACTCAGCAAATTTATTACACATGCAGTGGAAAGAGAAAGGAAATTGATGGACGAAATCAAGGCAAACAGGGAAGATGTAAAGAGACAGAAAGACCTTAAAAATAAAGTTAGGACGCTAAGAGAGGAACCAGAAAGACTAAGTAATGAAGCAGATGGAGACAGGCCAGAGACAGGAATTACGTGAAGGATAAAAAACACAATCAAGATATGTTCAACAATACAGAAGATGGGAGACGGAAAAACTGAAAAGCAACGCTTACGATATCAGTGTAGAGGGTAACCCTGATGAGAAGAGGGGAACATAAGGCACAGACTGATGCTTGGATTAAGTGAAGCAAGAAAACACAAGAAGACAACACGAAGGAGGAACCAAAAATTGATGAAATAAAAGAAATAGGAAAGGCAAGTGACGCAGTTAATTATTTTTAAGGGTAGGATCATATATACAAGGGAATACAAGTTAAGTGTATTCTTACAGCGTAGTCGTAAGTGACAACCTTGTATACTCTTAGGCCACTATGAAGTCTAGTTTCCCTGAACACTGGTGAGGTGGTGGCCAAGCCATGGATGGTCACCACGAAGGAAGTGATAAGCTACACACGATATAGTGATGTAAATAATGACCTAGCATCGTACACAGTGACCCAGTGATGGCCACAATGACCAAGTGTTGCACACACTGACCCAAGAAGGGAGCACGCATGAACATATACGAGTCTCAGGGTAGTAGAAACTTCTTAATACACACTTGGAAGAGCTGAACCCGTATGAGAAATAAAATTCCTTAAATCAAAAGAATCAAGGCTCCCCATTTAAAAGTATAAGATGATTTTCCTGTAACCTATTTCAAAATTCTTTCTACTCTCACAGCCCAGCCTGCGGCCAGGCCTACACAGTCAATTCTGGAGCAAGGTCTTCCTGTTGATTGTCTGGTCAAACAGGCTATTGCTGTTAACTTCCGCAGGTCCACACATTACAGGCTGCTGGATCTGGTAATGATCCAGTTTCCTCTTCAATATTTTCACACTTGATCCAACAACATTTCATAATTATATTCTTTGGCAGTTGGTTGAAGAGTGAGCTTAAGAAGCCAGAAGCTGTACACCAGATGTATCAAGCTTGACGCTCTACCATATCCAAGAAGACCTGCAAGCACACATACACACACACAGTACACCAGATGTATCAAGCTTGAGGCTCTACCATGTCCAAGAAGACCTGCAAGCACACACACACACACCTTTACCCTTGATGAGTTTCGAGTCTCACTATTCTCGGAGCCCCTGGTGCTAGCCTGGTCAACCCGGCTGTTGCTGTTGGAGGCCCGTTGCCCTACATATCCATCACAGCCTGGTTGAGCTGGCACCTGGTTAAGTTAATTATCCAGTTTCCTCTTGAAGGCTTCTACACTTGTTCCAATCGTGTTTCTGATATCTTCTGGTAAGATGTTCAATAGTCTGGGGCCACGAATGTTGATACAGTGTTCCCTTATTGTGCCCACCGCACCCCTACTCTTCACTGGGTTTATTTTGCACTTCCTCCTATATGACTCACACACGCACGCGCGCTCATGGAGCAGGAAGTGAGATCCAGTAGCGGCTAGTGAAGAGGTGGGGCCAGGAGCTGCGACTTGACCCCTGCAACCACAACTAGGTGAGTACAACCGAGTATACACACACACACACACACACATGAGCTGTGACTCGACCCCTGCAACCACAACTACGTGAGTACACACACACACACACACACTTTGGATAATGAAGAATGAATTTGGACAAAAAAATCCAGAAATGTTAACCCCACAAAGATTTAAATGAGAAAAATCTGGAAAGCAGGAGGAGGTAATTATAGAAGGGGAATCCCCAGGCATGCTACTCCCGTCTTTGTCAAACCTCTTCCCGGGTCCCTGTGTGTGGAGGGAGATAGACCATCTATTGAGATGGTAATTCTTAAATAACAGTAACTCTAGCTGTGGTGGAAGGATTCTCTTGAAGCTGCCACAGACACTCAACTTATAACGTAATATTTGACGATGTCGATAACCGTACAGCCCTAATAAGTCTCTCAGCTCAGGCTGACAGATTTCATTACCCCTGATGTATGTAACACATCCTGTATGATGGAATATTATAGGGAACATAGCTAGCTTTTGTTCCCATTTTGTACCTGTCATATAGACCAGGGTAGCAGGACAATGCTGATGCATCAAATTTTAACAAAAATAAGCTCTAAAATCCATATATTAAAACAATTTTGGTAAATAAAATAAATAAAAAACGTGAAGGATACTGAGGAAGCTGAATCTCCAGGACCATCATCAAAGTTGGTCAGTTAAGTGACCTCAAACGCTATCCCAAAGGTCACTGAGGCTGAATATCATTACTAGTGATATTAATCTCTATCTTTGAAATTTAGTTGTTAGTATATATACGCTGAGAATTTACTCTGCACCAGAACCCATAAAAATTTAGAAAAAAAATCCGAGATATTCCGAAGAATATCAAAATATACAATTCTAATGCTGATACATCTTAAATAATAATAACCTAAATTTCAATAAGAATTATAATTTCATTCTGTTTGGTTATTTTGAATTTTGGTGTTTACTGTCAACCCATCAAACATTGTCAGCTGCACACACAGTAGGTCCTAACCCCTGGCCTGGATATAACCCACAGTCAGCACCACCACAAGTCCAGGAACAGCAGCAGCAACAGTAGCAGCAGCAGCAGCAACAGGAACCCTCCACAGCCCCTACACATCACACACACAATGTTCTCTTATTGTGTTATTGCACCTCTGATTTTTACTGTGTTTATCTTTAACTTAATTCCATATCTCGCTCAAGTATGTTTTTCTGGTAGAGTAGGCCTGGGACTAGGCCCTCCAGAATCTTTCACAAATCATTAATTAATCTCTATGCTCCATTCTATAGTAGTGTCAGTACTTTGAGACATTACCAGTAGTTTAAATGCTGTATTGGTTCTATGCTGACAGTAAACGGTCTATCTCTTCCAGCTTTGTTATTTCCCCTGCCATGAATGGAGCTGTCAACACCGAACAATACTCCTCGAGGCAAGAGAACCCACTGAGTTACATACTTTCACCATAGGCAATATATGTTTTTTTGTTTGTTTTCAAAGTTCTCATTATCCACCCCATTAATCTTCTAGCTTTGGCAACATTTGATAAATCAGGTAGCAGTAATACGCACAGATCCTTCACATGTTTCTTTAGTTTTATTAAGTGGTTTACCTGTGTTTTGTATCATTTTGAGTTCTTTATTCTTCCTTTATCTGAACATTTTAATGTGTTACTTTTGAGTATCATCTTATTTTCTAATGCCCACTGAAAGACTTTACTTATATCCTCTTGCAATTTTTCTGTCTTCTATCGAGGTGACTACGCTTATTTTTGTATCGTCTGTAAATTATAACACTTTCTAAAACCCTGTTGGTTTGGATGGTTCAGGTCATGTTTATCCATAATGTTCGTAGTTTGTCATCTTAATTAAACCCTTTCAAACATTTTTGTGTGTGATGTTAGTGCTACTGGTGTGTAATTTGTGCAGTGTTCTGTAGAGAAGCTATGTCTGCGTGTTTAAAAGCCTCTTGGATTTTCACCTGGCAGTTGACTCTTACAATTTCTGAAAAATTCATGGCTTGAGCGGCTCCGCGAAGGATATTAGAATCCCTCTTCCCCACCTCCCTGGGCGGCCGTATTTTACAAGCCATCAGCCGTTTGTCGCTCAACTCTCAGTGATTCTCATGCCATAACTCTGTGGAGTGACGCTCCGCTACACACATTCCCCAACACTCATACTACTGCCAAACAAGCCTACCATCCAAACCTCTCACCAACACAGCTCGGTCACACAACCTAACATAGCAACAATCATCTGCACGACAACATCCCAACACTCCACATATACTTCTCCCTCCCCCCTCCCAGCAAAAAAAAAAAAATGAAGTCAGCAGGGAAATAGGTCTTAACTACCCAATACTACCTTAATAGTGCACGCTAATAGTCGCAAGTCACTGCACAGTGCAGGGTAATAGTAACAAGCCACTGTTGTCACTCTCCACAACACAGGGTGAGTCACAAGTCACTTCTGTCACCTAGAACAATCTAGGAATCATGATCTTGATCAAGGTCCTGCAACACTGCTGCGCTCGCTGACACTGCCTCTCAGGACCAGCAGCAGAGGACAACTCTGCCTCTCAGGACCAGCAGCAGAGGAAGTCACAACACTGCCTCTCAGGACCAGCAGCAGAGGCAGTCACAACACCGCCTCTCAGCCAGCAGCAGAGGCAGTCACAACACTACCTATCAGCCAGCAGCAGAGGCAGTCACAACACCCCCTTTCAGTCAGCAGCAGAGGCAGTCACAACACTACCTCTCAGCCAGCAGCAGAGGCAGTCACAACACTACCTCTCAGCCAGCAGCAGAGCGCCAGTCCAATCACACCTCTCTCAGCCAGCAGCAGAGGCAGTCACAACACTACCTCTCAGCCAGCAGCAGAGGCAGTCACAACACCCCTTCAGCCAGCAGCAGAGGCAGTCACAACACTCCTCTCAGCCAGCAGCAGAGGCAGTCACAACACTCCTCTCAGCCAGCAGCAGAGGCAGTCACAACACTACCTCTCAGCCAGCAGCAGAGGCAGTCACAACACCCTCTCAGCCAGCAGCAGAGGCAGTCACAACACCGCCTCTCAGCCAGCAGCAGAGGCAGTCACAACACCCCTCTCAGCCAGCAGCAGAGGCAGCACAACACTCCTCTCAGCCAGCAGCAGAGGCAGTCACAACACTACCTCTCAGCCAGCAGCAGAGGCAGTCACAACACTACCTCTCAGCCAGCAGCAGAGGCAGTCACAACACTACCTCTCAGCCAGCAGCAGAGGCAGTCACAACACCGCCTCTCAGCCAGCAGCAGAGGCAGTCACAACACTACCTCTCAGCCAGCAGCAGAGGCAGTCACAACACTACCTCTCAGCCAGCAGCAGAGGCAGTCACAACACTACCTCTCAGCCAGCAGCAGAGGCAGTCACAACACTACATCTCAGCCAGCAGCAGAGGCAGTCACAACACTACATCTCAGCCAGCAGCAGAGGCAGTCACAACACTACATCTCAGCCAGCAGCAGAGGCAGTCACAACACTACCTCTCAGCCAGCAGCAGAGGCAGTCACAACACCGCCTCTAAGCCAGCAGCAGAGGCAGACACAACACTACCTATCAGCCAGCAGCAGAGGCAGTCACAACACCCCTTCAGCAGCAGCAGAGGCAGTCACAACACTACCTCTCAGCCAGCAGCAGAGGCAGTCACAACACCACCTCTCAGCCAGCAGCAGAGGCAGTCACAACACTCCTCTCAGCCAGCAGCAGAGCAGTCACAACACTGCCTCTCAGCCAGCAGCAGAGGCAGTCACAACACGCCTTCAGCCAGCAGCAGAGACAGTCACAACACCGCCTCTCAGCCAGCAGCAGAGGCAGTCACAACACTCCTCTCAGCCAGCAGCAGAGGCAGTCACAACACCGCCTCTCAGCCAGCAGCAGAGGCAGTCACAACACTACCTCTCAGCCAGCAGCAGAGGCAGTCACAACACGCCTCTCAGCCAGCAGCAGAGGCAGTCACAACACCCTCTCAGCCAGCAGCAGAGGCAGTCACAACACCCTCTCAGCCAGCAGCAGAGGCAGTCACAACACCGCCTCTCAGCCAGCAGCAGAGGCAGTCACAACACTCCTTCAGCCAGCAGCAGAGGCAGTCACAACACCCCTCTCAGCCAGCAGCAGAGCAGTCACAACACCCCTTCAGCCAGCAGCAGAGGCAGTCACAACACCCCCTGTCAGCCAGCAGCAGAGCAGTCACAACACGCCTCTCAGCCAGCAGCAGAGGCAGTCACAACACCCCCTGTCAGCCAGCAGCAGAGGCAGTCACAACACCGCCTCTCAGCCAGCAGCAGAGGCAGTCACAACACCCCCTGTCAGCCAGCAGCAGAGGCAGTCACAACACCGCCTCTCAGCCAGCAGCAGAGGCAGTCACAACACTACCTCTCAGCCAGCAGCAGAGGCAGTCACAACACCGCCTCTCAGCCAGCAGCAGAGGCAGTCACAACACTACCTCTCAGCCAGCAGCAGAGGCAGTCACAACACCGCCTCTCAGCCAGCAGCAGAGGCAGTCACAACACTACCTCTCAGCCAGCAGCAGAGGCAGTCACAACACCCCCTGTCAGCCAGCAGCAGAGGCAGTCACAACACTACCTCTCAGCCAGCAGCAGAGGCAGTCACAACACCGCCTCTCAGCCAGCAGCAGAGGCAGTCACAACACCACCTCTCAGCCAGCAGCAGAGGCAGTCACAACACTACCTCTCAGCCAGCAGCAGAGGCAGTCACAACACTACCTCTCAGCCAGCAGCAGAGGCAGTCACAACACCGCCTCTCAGCCAGCTGCAGAGGCAGTCACAACACCGCCTCTCAGCCAGCAGCAAAGATTATATCAGAAACAGACAAGTGAGTAATAAGTTACATGTCTGGTACTAAGCTATTCATTGACACATTTGGTTGGGGTTGGAAGGAGTCTTCACCAATCTAAAGGATTAAAAAATCTCCTCCGAGCGAAGTATCTCCTTAATAATATGGAGCTGCATGTACTAGTGATGGTGTGCTTTATTAGTTGGTCTCTGAGGCAGGGGGAGGGGGGATGGGAGGGGAGGGGAGGGGGAGAGGGTAACAGTTACAACGGATACAAGCAACACTGCCGCCGCCATGATGGAATACCATCGTAAGAGTCAGTTAATTAATGAAATAAATACAACACAAAGTTCCCAAATCACCACCACCACTACTACCACTGCTACTACCACTACCACCACCACCATTACCACCACCATCAGAACTACCACAAGCATAGTACTCATAATTATTTTCATAGGGAAGCGCTAAGCCCGTAAGAGCCATACAACACCCAAAGAATGCCAACTAACCAGACTTGATCAGAGGAAAGGGGGGGGGTTTGCTCCACTGCCTTGGATGAAGAATCATTCAGCATTATCAAAGCCTCTCCTCTGAAGTGATATAAAAGATGTGGTGTAAGTTATTATACTGTGTGGAGGAAGACTGGCTGGGCTGTCTTGACACACTGGTAGTGCTAACACCCCACCACCTAACACCTTCACACTGTGTGAGTTGTGCTCTTTCAACGCTCACACAGTGTGAGTTGTGCTCTTTCAACGTTCACACTGTGTGAGTTGTGCTCTTTCAACGTTCACACTGTGTGAGTTGTGCTCTTTCAACGTTCACACAGTGTGAGTTGTGCTTCTTCAACGTTCACACAGTGTGAGTTGTGCTTCTTCAACGTTCACACTGTGTGAGTTGTGCTCTTTCAACGTTCACACTGTGTGAGTTGTGCTCTTTCAACGTTCACACAGTGTGAGTTGTGCTTCTTCAACGTTCACACTGTGTGAGTTGTGCTTCTTCAACGTTCACACTGTGTGAGTTGTGCTTCTTCAACGTTCACACTGTGTGAGTTGTGCTTCTTCAACGTTCACACTGTGTGAGTTGTGCTTCTTCAACGTTCACACTGTGTGAGTTGTGCTTCTTCAACGTTCACACTGTGTGAGTTGTGCTTCTTCAACGTTCACACCGTGTGAGTTGTGCTTCTTCAACGTTCACACCGTGTGAGTTGTGCTTCTTCAACGTTCACACCGTGTGAGTTGTGCTTCTTCAACGTTCACACCGTGTGAGTTGTGCTTCTTCAACGTTCACACCGTGTGAGTTGTGCTTCTTCAACGTTCACACCGTGTGAGTTGTGCTTCTTCAACGTTCACACCGTGTGAGTTGTGCTTCTTCAACGTTCACACCGTGTGAGTTGTGCTTCTTCAACGTTCACTGTGTGAGTTGTGCTTCTTCAACGTTCACACCGTGTGAGTTGTGCTTCTTCAACGTTCAACGTGTGAGTTGTGCTTCTTCAACGTTCACACCGTGTGAGTTGTGCTTCTTCAACGTTCACACCGTGTGAGTTGTGCTTCTTCAACGTTCACTGTGTGAGTTGTGCTTCTTCAACGTTCACTGTGTGAGTTGTGCTTCTTCAACGTTCACACTGTGTGAGTTGTGCTTCTTCAACGTTCACACTGTGCGAGTTGTGCTTCTTCAACGTTCACACTGTGTGAGTTGTGCTTCAACGTTCACACCGTGTGAGTTGTGCTTCAACGTTCACAACATGTGAGTTGTGCTTCAACGTTCACACCGTGTGAGTTGTGCTTCAACGTTCACACCGTGTGAGTTGTGCTTCTTCAACGTTCACAACATGTGAGTTGTGCTTCTTCAACGTTCACAACATGTGAGTTGTGCTTTAACGTTCACAACATGTGAGTTGTGCTTCAACGTTCATAACATGTGAGTTGTGCTTCAACGTTCACAACATGTGAGTTGTGCTTCAACGTTCACACCGTGTGAGTTGTGCTTCAACGTTCACAACATGTGAGTTGTGCTTCTTCAACGTTCACAACATGTGAGTTGTGCTTTAACGTTCACAACATGTGAGTTGTGCTTCAACGTTCACAACATGTGAGTTGTGCTTCAACGTTCACAACATGTGAGTTGTGCTTCAACGTTCACAACATGTGAGTTGTGCTTCAACGTTCACAACATGTGAGTTGTGCTTCAACGTTCACAACATGTGTGTTGTGTTTCAACGTTCACAACATGTGAGTTGTGCTTCAACGTTCACAACATGTGAGTTGTGCTTCAACGTTCACAACATGTGAGTTGTGCTTCTTCAACGTTCACAACATGTGAGTTGTGCTCTCTCAACACTGTCACTAACCGGATCTACTTGCATTAACCACACACCAACATGCCCAAGTCAAACCAAAAGTCGGGGGCCCAGGAGCTGTTCCTCCAACTCTATATTAATTTTTTTTAAATGTTGGTAATCAATTGGTGTAATTTCTTCATAAACATATAATAATTTAAGTTGCAAAGATTGCAACACTTGTTTTTTCCAAGTTTTGTTTTTCTTGACAAACACACCAACACTGGCCCATGCGCCTCTTATGATATTCTGAAGGAAACTTGACTTACTTTAAAGGAGCAAAAAACTAAAACCGAAATAACAAAAATAAAGAGAAAGACGCGGTGAGCATATAACAAGGCAGTTCTTGGATAACCTTAGGCCACATTTTCTTGTGTACAGGTCGTGATGGAGGTCGACATTATCATTATTATTATTATTATTATTATTATTATTATTATTATTATTATTATTATTACCGAGGTGCGTAGTTGAGTCTACCGTAGGGGATAGAGTAAATTTTGCATTTGTACTCACCTAGTTGTGGATGCAGGGGTCGAGTCATAGCTCCTGGCCACGCCTCTTCACTGGCCTCTACTGGGTCACTCTCCCTGCGCTATGAGCTTTATCATACCTCTTCTTAAAGCTATGAATGGATCCTGCCTCCACTACATCGCTTCCAAAACTATTCCACTTCCTGACCACTCTATGACTGAAGAAATACTTCCTAACATCCTGTGATTCATCCGAGTCTTCAACTTCCAACGTTGTCCCCTTGTTGCTGTGTCCCATCTCTGGAACATTCTGTCTCTGTCCACCTTGTCAATTCATCTCAGTATTTTATATGTCGTTATCATGTCCCCCCTATCTCTCCTGTCCTTCAGTGTCGTCAGGTCGATTTCCCTTAACCTTTCTTCGTAGGACATTTCCCTTAGCTCTGGAACTAACCTTGTTGCAAACCTTTGCACTTTCTCTAACTTCTTGACGTGCTTGACCAGGTATGAGTTCTAAACTGGTGTGTGTGTGTGTGTATGTGTGTGCGCGCGCGCGCGCAAACAACCACGGGGGAGTTGAATGATAACTCTAGGCCTTTCATGTTGCAATCAACACATCAGAAGCTTGCAATGTTGCAACAAAGAGTAGGTCCAAGCAAATACGATCACAGGAAGCGCCTTTGTTCCAGTAAAGGCGAACCCTGTGATCGTAATTTCTTGAACATCCTCCTCTTTTCTGCAACATTGCAAGCTCCTGATGTGTTGATTGCAACATGAAAGGCCTAGAGTTATTATTCAACTTTCCCATGGTTGTTTGCGCGCGCTCGCGATCTTTCTCTGCACATACCCGCTTGTTTCTGCATGGTGCACTGATATAATATATATATATATATATATATATATGTTACGGCCCCCTACCTAACAATGGTTGTTAGGTAGTTACCTTACCGGCCGGCAGTCAAGGGGGTTACGTCATCAGACCTGATGTTTGACTGCCGAGCCGGCTTGACTGACAGTGTCCACCAGACTCTAGTAGAGAGTGTCAACTAGACTCTCCACATACACTATTGGAGAGTGTAGACTTACCTGCACATTGGAGAGTGTACCTGCACTTGGAGAATGTACCCAGACTCTCCCCTGCACGTGGAGAATGTACCCAGACTCTCCCCTGCACGTGGAGAATGTACCCAGACTCTCCCTGCACGTGGAGAATGTACCCAGACTCTCCCTGCACGTGGAGAATGTACCCAGACTCTCCCCCGCACGTGGAGAATGTACCCAGACTCTCCCCTGCACGTGGAGAATGTACCCAGACTCTCCCCTGCACGTGGAGAATGTACCCAGACTCTCCCCTGCACGTGGAGAATGTCCCAGACTCTCCCTGCACTTGGAGAATGTACCCAGACTCTCCCCTGCACGTGGAGAATGTACCCAGACTCTCCCCTGCACGTGGAGAATGTACCCAGACTCTCCCCTGCACGTGGAGAATGTACCCAGACTCTCCCCTGCACGTGGAGAATGTACCCAGACTCTCCCCTGCACGTGGAGAATGTACCCAGACTCTCCCCTGCACGTGGAGAATGTACCCAGACTCTCCCCTGCACGTGGAGAATGTACCCAGACTCTCCCCTGCACGTGGAGAATGTACCCAGACTCTCCCCTGCACGTGGAGAATGTACCCAGACTCTCCCCTGCACGTGGAGAATGTACCCAGACTCTCCCTGCACGTGGAGAATGTACCCAGACTCTCCCTGCACGTGGAGAATGTACCCAGACTCTCCCCTGCACGTGGAGAATGTACCCAGACTCTCCCTGCACGTGGAGAATGTACCCAGACTCTCCCTGCACGTGGAGAATGTACCCAGACTCTCCTGCACGTGGAGAATGTACCCAGACTCTCCCCTGCACGTGGAGAATGTACCCAGACTCTCCCCTGCACGTGGAGAATGTACCCAGACTCTCCCCTGCACGTGGAGAATGTACCCAGACTCTCCCCTGCACGTGGAGAATGTACCCAGACTCTCCCCTGCACGTGGAGAATGTACCCAGACTCTCCCCTGCACGTGGAGAATGTACCCAGACTCTCCCCTGCACGTGGAGAATGTACCCAGACTCTCCCTGCACGTGGAGAATGTACCCAGACCTCCCCTGCACGTGGAGAATGTACCCAGACTCTCCCTGCACGTGGAGAATGTACCCAGACTCTCCCTGCACGTGGAGAATGTACCCAGACTCTCCCTGCACGTGGAGAATGTACCCAGACTCTCCCCTGCACGTGGAGAATGTACCCAGACTCTCCCTGCACGTGGAGAATGTACCCAGACTCTCCCCTGCACGTGGAGAATGTACTCCGATGACTCTCCCCTGCACGTGGAGAATGTACCCAGACTCTCCCCTGCACGTGGAGAATGTACCCAGACTCTCCCTGCACGTGGAGAATGTACCCAGACTCTCCCCTGCACGTGGAGAATGTACCCAGACTCTCCCTGCACGTGGAGAATGTACCCAGACTCTCCCTGCACGTGGAGAATGTACCCAGACTCTCCCTGCACGTGGAGAATGTACCCAGACTCTCCCCTGCACGTGGAGAATGTACCCAGACTCTCCCTGCACGTGGAGAATGTACCCAGACTCTCCCCTGCACGTGGAGAATGTACCCAGACTCTCCCCTGCACGTGGAGAATGTACCCAGACTCTCCCTGCACTGGAGAATGTACCCAGACTCTCCCCTGCACGTGGAGAATGTACCCAGACTCTCCCTGCACGTGGAGAATGTACCCAGACTCTCCCCTGCACGTGGAGAATGTACCCAGACTCTCCCCTGCACGTGGAGAATGTACCCAGACTCTCCCTGCACGTGGAGAATGTACCCAGACTCTCCCCTGCACGTGGAGAATGTACCCAGACTCTCCCCTGCACGTGGAGAATGTCCCAGACTCTCCCCTGCACGTGGAGAATGTACCCAGACTCTCCCTGCACGTGGAGAATGTACCCAGACTCTCCCCTGCACGTGGAGAATGTACCCAGACTCTCCCTGCACGTGGAGAATGTACCCAGACTCTCATCCTGCACTTGGAGAATGTACCTAGACTCTCATCCTGCACTTGGAGAATGTACCTAGACTCTCATCCTGCACTTGGAGAATGTACCTAGACTCTCATCCTGCACTTGGAGAATGTACCTAGACTCTCATCCTGCACTTGGAGAATGTACCTAGACTCTCATCCTGCACTTGGAGAATGTACCTAGACTCTCATCCTGCACTTGGAGAATGTACCTAGACTCTCATCCTGCACTTGGAGAATGTACCAGACTCTCCCCTGCACTTGGAGAATGTCCTAGACTCTCATCCTGCACTTGGAGAATGTACCTAGACTCTCATCCTGCACTTGGAGAATGTACCTAGACTCTCATCCTGCACTTGGAGAATGTACCTAGACTCTCATCCTGCACTTGGAGAATGTACCTAGACTCTCATCCTGCACTTGGAGAATGTACCTAGACTCTCCCCTGCACTTGGAGAATGTACCTAGACTCTCCCTGCACTTGGAGAATGTACCTAGACTCTCCCCTGCACTTGGAGAATGTACCTAGACTCTCCCTGCACTTGGAGAATGTACCTAGACTCTCCCTGCACTTGGAGAATGTACCTAGACTCTCCCTGCACTTGGAGAATGTACCCTAGACTCTCCCTGCACTTGGAGAATGTACCCAGACTCTCCCCTGCACTTGGAGAATGTACCTAGACTCTCTCCCTGCACTTGGAGAATGTACCTAGACTCTCCCTGCACTTGGAGAATGTACCCAGACTCTCCCCTGCACTTGGAGAATGTACCTAGACTCTCCCTGCACTTGGAGAATGTACCTAGACTCTCCCTGCACTTGGAGAATGTACCCAGACTCTCCCCTGCACTTGGAGAATGTACAGACTCTCCTGCACTTGGAGAATGTGCCTAGCTCTCCCCTGCACTTGGAGAATGTACCTAGACTCTCCCCTGCACTTGGAGAATGTACCTAGACTCTCCCCTGCACTTGGAGAATGTACCTAGACTCTCCCCTGCACTTGGAGAATGTACCTAGACTCTCCCCTGCACTTGGAGAATGTACCTAGACTCTCCCCTGCACTTGGAGAATGTACCTAGACTCTCCCCTGCACTTGGAGAATGTACCTAGACTCTCCCTGCACTTGGAGAATGTACCTAGACTCTCCCTGCACTTGGAGAATGTACCTAGACTCTCCCCTGCACTTGGAGAATGTACCTAGACTCTCCCACTGAGAATGTCTGACTCCTGCACTTGGAGAATGTACCTAGACTCTCCCCTGCACTTGGAGAATGTACCTAGACTCTCCCCTGCACTTGGAGAATGTACCTAGACTCTCCCCTGCACTTGGAGAATGTACCTAGACTCTCCCCTGCACTTGGAGAATGTACCTAGATTCTCCCCTGCACTTGGAGAATGTACTGTATATTGGAGAATGTTCGTGTCCTGCGATAGAGACGGCAGCGACAATGTAGTACCCGAAACTGTACCCGAAACTGTACCCGGAGTTGTGAGACTGTACCTGAAAGTGTCACTGAGTTGTAGTGTCACTGGTGTTTACTCGGAGTAATTTCAAGCATTGTGTGTTCATGGTGTAGTGACAACTGGTGGCACGACACAAGTGGAATAATCGTGTGATTTTGGGTTGGTGTCGGATGACGCGGTGACAAGGTTTTTTAGAGACGGAGTCGTGACACAGGGGGTGTGCCATGTGGCACAGAGAAGGTGTCGTGGGACACAAGCGAAGGAGTGTTTTGTCATAACACAGAGACAAGGGTGTCTTGAGGACACGGTTGAGAAAGAGCGTCATGACGAGAGGGTTGGTGGTGTCCTGTGTGGCACCATGTTGGCAGCGACGTCTGACACGGCACAGAATTTTATGATTGTTTTACTTGTGATGTTTTACTACGTTTTAAATTGTTATAAATGTGTATATTAAAGCTATATGTTTTTACACAGATTATATGTTATACAGATTTATGTTTTTATATTAATAATATATAATAAATATCTGAAATATGAGATTTTACTCAGTATCCCAAACAGTCAGTTTATTACAAATGACTTATTTTGTAATATATATATATATATATATATATATATATATATATATATATATATATAAAAAAAAATTATTTGCCATAAATTAATCTTAGTTGTATATTAATTATTTTTTTCTTTCTATTTTTCACCTTGTAATTTGTTAAGTATTATCAAAATTTAGAAACTACAGGGCTGATTCTTTTCCCATAATACTACACACATCATTTCTGTACAAAATACAGCACTATCAAGCAAGTGTGTGCAATGTTTTACCAGACTGGAAGATGGCCGATGGGAAAAATATGATCACACTTTCAAAATCAATGATCCCAAGACTTTGAATTGGCGATTCAAAGCTTGCTGTATACACCCATGGGGCCTTGAATGTCTTCACATCTCTACTGCTCCTGCCTACTTTCTGTATTCGACTGAAGCTGAAGAGCCTACTGTGTAGGCGAAACGTTTCGGAATAAAGTTGCCTAACTGTTGCCTATGTCTTACCTACCAAATACTGAGGGTGTCGAACCAGGTAAGAACCAGAAATAATGGATTTAAGTTGGATAAATTTAGATTTAGAAAGGACATAGGTAAGTACTGGTTTCGAACAGAGTTGTGGATGCGTGGAACAATCTTCCGAGTAGGCTGATCGAGGCTAGCACCTTGGGTAACTTTAAAGAGAGATTGGACAATTATATGAATGGGAGGGGCTGGGTTTGATTGGTGTCGTGGGTACGGGAGTAAATTCTTGGGCCAGTAGGCCTTCTGCAGTGTTCCTCCATTCTTATGTTCTTATATTCAAATACATTCGGCGTGATGATCTTGACAATTATCAGCATAGGGAAGCTGTCTAGAGTCTAGTGTCAAGCACACTAAGCCCCATTCATAAAATAAATATTGAACCTGGTGGCAGCGTGACTTTGGTAGACCTTGAGGTAAATTAGGGGGTTTCAGCAGCAGCAGTGGTGCCTCTACTAAATCCAGACCAAAACTCACGAAGAAGCCATCAAAATCTGCAAGTAAGAAGTCGGATACCGAAGATGTTGCCCTTCTGAGGTTGATTCCAGTGATCTTTTGAAGCAAGAATCTGAAGAACACTCACTAGGGCCGCTAGCATTAAGACAAGACTATGCTTATGCTTGTTTGCTTTCACTTACCTCCCCATCATTATCTTCCTAAATATAATGCTAAGATGAGAAAGAACTGGAAAAAAAATTACTACAGAAAATGAAACAATGAAGGTTGAGATGGTGGATAAAGTGTTCCTCATCTTAACAAGGATCCCACACTGAAAATAAACTATAGATTGTGAAGAAACTTGATGTTTTAGACACTGGGGACAGGGTCACTTTGACCAACACGTTTTGTTATTTTGTTATTTTCTAACAAAGTTTTATTTATGGTTGACCTCAGGAGCCACAAAGCGTCAGACAAATGACTACACTTTTTAAATATTCCATAAAAATAACGTGTTTTTGTTTTTCAAATTTTGTCAGCTGATGTGGCAATTATGTATCTCTGTTAGACTTGATAACCAGTGATATAGCATTATTATTTTTACCATTATTTGTTATTAATATTAATATAAACATTCCTTCAACCTGTATGATTGCTATATCCCAGGAGGAAGATATACCTTTGATGGGTTTCAAGAATTTTCATACTTCCGTAGTCCGGTCCTGGGCCAGGCTTGTTTAGTGTCTGCCTGGTCAACCAGGCTGTTACTGCTGGCGGCCTATTTGCTCACATATCCGTCACAGCCTGAATGTTCCGGCACTTGGTGGAAGAAAATGTTCAGTTTTCTCTTAAAGACTTCTACACTTGTTCCAGCAGTGTTTCTGAGATCTTCTGGTAAAATATTAGAAAGTCAGGAAACACGGATGTTGATACAATGTTCGCTTACTGTGCCCACGACGCTTCTTACTTTTACTAAGTTTATTTTACACATTCTCCCGTATCTCTCACTTCAGTATGTTGTTATATAGTGATATTTGATACCAGACAAACATCTTCCACGTGTATATTACATCTCTCCTCCGGTTCAGGATAATGAGGTGCTGTTCCCGGTAATTTAAATGCTTTACTGGCATTATGCGGGACTTAAATGATCTCTGCATCTGTTCCAGCTCTGATATCTTTCCTGCCCTGAATACAGCTCTCAACACTCAACAATACTCTAAGAAGCGATAGAAACAAGCAATCTGAATATTGTCACAAGTTGTACAATTTCCCTTGTTTTAAAAGTTCTCTATCTACACCGTCATTTTCCTGACTGTCTTGACATTTGCCTTCTTGTATTCTGTGAATGAAAGATCAGCTGATATTATTACTTCTAGGAATGTCACGTGTTCCTTTCGGTCTATGTGGTCATCCTCTTGCGTTTTGAACACAGAGTCTGTTTTGAGTTCTTCGTTCTTTGCATATGTAAGCAGTTGGAACTTATCACCACTGAACGTCATGTTATTCTTCACTAGCCACTGAGACACTTTGCTTTTATCTCCCTACAATTTTTCCATTTCTTCTACGGAGGTGATTTTCATGCTTATTCTGGTATCCGCTAATGAAGATATGAAACTGAAGAGAGTGTGTTTATCTATGTCGGTTATGAGGATAAGAAAGTGTAAAGGCGCCAGAAACCCTGCCTTGGGGTACTGAGATTTTTTACTTTGCTAATACTGGATTTTGCTTTCTTTACTACTACTGTGTTCTGTAAGTCAGAAAATTTTATATCCATTTGTCTATTTTCCATGTTATATCTATTGCGCTCATTTTCTGTGTAATCACACCATGATCGAAGTTGTCAAATACCTTTGCGAAATTCTATACATCACATTCGCGTCTGGATTTTCTTGGAACGCCTCGGCAGTTCTAGCAGAGTGGGTTCGTAATTATAACAAGTATGATCTTCCCGCTCTAAATACATGCTGGATTGGGCTGTACAGATTGTGCTGTTCAATAAAGAGTTAAAAGTTACAATACTGTGACTGGAACAATACACAAATAGCCTTCGTGACTTGTTAATAGTCAAGTCGGCCCGAAATGTCGTCATAAGTTTTAAGTCTCCTAAGTGCGGGTTATTTGCGCTGTGTAATGTTACTTGTAATGTAACTTTTAATGTGACGTCTCATCACGCTTCCAAGACTTTTATTGTCAGTGATACAATACTTGTATATCATATACTATGTGTCACCACTGTCACCACTATGTGTCACCACTGTGTCACCACTATGTGTCACCACTGTGTCACCACTATGTGTCACCACTGTGTCACCACTATGTCACCACTATGTGTCACCACTATTGCCACCACTATGTGTCACCACTATGTGCCACCACTATGTGTCACCACTATATGCCACCACTATGTGCCACCACTATGTGCCATACGTAACAAGTGAGGGCTACTCGTCAGTAATTTTGGGTTAGTGCTGTACTGCCTCAGTTATGCCAGAGGACAACGAAGAGGATGAATGGACAAGGGAGGCAGAAGAGAAAGAAAAAGCAATGGCAGCAGAGAGTTGAGGGAGATTCTCAATGGTGCTCTGAGAACCACGGCTTCCGGTCTCTATATTTTTTCTTAGGTTGTGAGTGGTGGTAATGGTGGTGGTAGTGGTAGTGACGGTAGTGGTGGTGGTGGGTGCCTCAACCACGACTCTGTTATATGGACGGAGGTGGGGAGGAGGGGAGTAAGGAAAAGCTTGGGAGGTGACCTGACTCCTGGGGAGTTCTCCAGGGATGGGGAGAGCTTTACAGGGTGAGGGTTCTGTAGGGTGGGGAGAGTTCTGATGGTGGGGAGAGTTCTGCAGGGTAGGGGGAGTTCTGATGGTGGGTGTTCTGAAGGGTGGGGAGGATTCTGTAGGGTGGGGAGGATTCTGTAGGGTGGGGAGAGTCTGCAGGGTGGGGAGGATTCTGTAGGGTGGGGAGGATTCTGTAGGGTGGGGAGAGTCTGCAGGGTGGGGAGAGTCTGCAGGGTGGGGAGAGTCTGCAGGGTAGGAGGGTTCTACAGGGTGGGGAGGGTTCTGATGATGGTAAGGAGGGTTCTGCAGGGTGGGGTCTGTAGGGTGAGGGTTCTGATGGTGGGGAGGGTTCTGCAGGGTAGGATTCTGATGGTAGGGAGGGTTCTCAAGTGGGGGTTCTGCAGGGTGGGGAGGGTTCTGATGGTGGGGATTGTTCTGGTTTAGAGGGTTCTGATGGTTTAGAGGGTTCTAATGGTGGGGAGGGTTCTGCAGGGTATGGCTGATGATGGGGAGGGTTCTGCAGGGTATGGTTCTGATGGTGGGGAGGGTTCTGCAGGGTATGGTTCTGATGGTGGGGAGGGTTCTGCAGGGTAGGGTTCTGAAGGTAGGGAGGGTTCTCAAGTGGGGTTCTGCAAGGTGGGGAGGGTTCTCCTGGTGGGGATTGTTCTGATTTAGAGGGTTCTGATAGTGGGGAGGGTTCTGATGGTTTAGAGGGTTCTAATGGTGGGGAGGGTTCTGCAGGGTAGGGTGATGGTGAGGGTTCTGATGGTAAGATTCTGCAGGGTAGAGCCGGTTCTGATTATGGGGAGGGTTCTGCAGAGTTGGGAGGGTTCTGATGGTGGGAAGGGTTCTGATAGTGGGGAAGGTTCTGCAGGGTAGGGAGGGTTCTGCAAGGTAGGGAGGGTTCTGCAAGGTAGAGAGGGTTCTGATTTTGGGGAGGGTTCTGATGGTGAGAAGGGTTCTGCAGGGTAGGGAGGGTTCTGATGGTGGGGTTCTACAGAGTAGGGGTTTGATGGTGGGGAGGGTTCTGCAGGGTAGGGAGGGTTCTGATGGTGAGAAGGATTCTGCAGGGTAGGGTTCTGATGGTGGGATTATGCAGAGTAGGGAGGGTTCTGATGGTGGGAACTGTTCTGATGGTGGGAACTGTTCTGATGGTGGGGAGGGTTCTGCAGGGTAGGGAGGGTTCTGATGGTGAGAAGGGTTCTGCAGGGTAGGGAGGGTTCTGATGGTAGGGAGTGTTCTGTAGGTAGGGAGGGTTCTGACGGTAGGGAGGGTTCTGCAGGGTAGGGAGGGTTTGATGGTAGGGAGGGTTCTGATGTAGGGAGGGTTCTGATGATAGGGAGGGTTCTGATGGTAGGGAGGGTTCTGATGGTAGGGAGGGTTCTGATGGTGAGAAGGATTCTGCAGAGTAGGGTTCTGATGGTAGGGAGGGTTCTGATGGTAGGGAGGGTTCAGTAGGTAGGGATGGTTCTGATGGTAGGGAGGGTTCTGATGGTAGGGAGGGTTCTGATGGTGGGGATGGTTCTGATGGTAGGGAGGGTGCTGATGGTAGGGAGGGTTCTGATGGTAGGGAGGGTTCTGATGGTAGGGAGGGTGCTGATGGTAGGGAGGGTTCTGATGGTGGGGATGGATCTGATGGTAGGGAGGGTGCTGATGGTAGGGAGGGTTCTGATGGTGGGGATGGTTCTGATGGTAGGGAGGGTGCTGATGGTAGGGAGGGTTCTGATGGTGGGGATGGTTCTGATGGTAGGGAGGGTTCTGCAGGGTGAAAGGTGTAGTTCCAGGCAGTAGTAAATACCATACGTGTGGTGAGCGTCTACCATGATCTACAATTATGAATTATATTGTGGGAGGAAAAGTATAGTGTGCAGGTGAGGCTCCAACACACACGATGAGTTTCTTGCACGAGGCAACAGCGTGTGGACCAGAGCTGGGACACTTCCCTATATGATTAAACAAGACTTGACCTTTAACAACTACACCACCTTCAATCATCTCTGACCGATAACACTGCAGTTACTATTACACGCACATTATCATCTCTCAAGATGACCTGTCCCACATATATTGTAGAATCGGAAATTATTAAGCATGATAGGTATTCATTATACAATATCAGTGGTGGGTTGTTCAAATTAGATGCGTTTTTAGTTGAGGCAATAGTACACAGTCTAAAATTGGGCTCTTATACGAATGCATTAGACTGTCTTAAATGCAGTGGCTCACCAAGGAATTAGGGTCTATTTTTCCTGGAGTTTCTAAAGGTTGAACCAGAGTTTGCCTCAGAATTATGTCTATAGTTTAGTGCCTCGTTTCTGTCTCCTTTCTTAAAAATGGGGACTACATTTGCAGTCTTTCATACCTCAGGTAGTTGCTCAGTTTCAATGGATGTGTTGAAAATTGTGGTTAGTGGTACATACAGCATCTTTGCTCCCTCTCTAAGGACCCATGAAGAGATGTCCGGTCCCACCGCCTTTGAGGTATCAAGGTCACTTAGCAGCTTCTTCACCTCCTCCTCGGTGTGTGTATTTCATCTAACACTTGTTGGTATATTCCTTGTTGGTGTCCCCCTCTGTTCTGACCTCCCAGAGTCCTTTCTGTCTCCAATGTAAATACTTTCTTAAATCTCATGTTGAGCTCCTCACATACTTCTTGGTCGTTTCTTGTGAGCTCCTCACATACTTCTTGGTCGTTTCTTGTGAGCTCCTCACATACTTCTTGGTCGTTTCTTGTGAGCTCCCCACCTTCTTACCTCAGCTTGATTACCTGGTCCTTGACTGTTGTCTTCCTCCTGATGTGGCTATACAACAGCTTCGGGTCAGACTTGACTTTCGGTGCTATGACGTTTTCGTACTGTCGCTGGGCCTCCCTTCTTATCTGTGCATACTCGTTTCTGGCTCTTCGACTGAACTCTTTATTTTCCTGGGTCCTTTGACTTCTGTACTCTTTCAATTCTCTAGTGCACATTGTTTTTGCCTCCCTACACCTTTGGGTAAACCAAGGGCTCATTTTGGTCTTCCCATTATTTCTGTTGCCCTTGGGAACAAACCTTTCCTCTGCCTCCTTGCATTTTGTTGTTACGTAGTCCATCATTTCGTTTACTGACTTTCCTACCAATTATCTTTCCCACTGAACCTCCTGCAGGAAGTTCCTCATACCTGTGTAGTCCCCCCTTTTGTAGGTGTGTGTGTACTCACCTAGTTGTGGTTGCAGGGGTCGAGTCACAGCTCCTGGCCCCACCTCTTCACTGGCCGCTACTGGGTCACTCTCCCTGCGCCATGAGCTTTATCATACCTCTTCTTAAAGCTATGTATGGAGCCTGCCTCCACTACATCACTTCCTAAACTATTCCACTTCCCGACCACTCTGTGACTGAAGAAATACTTCCTAACATCCCTGTGATTCATCTGAGTCTTCAACTTCCAACTGTGTCCCCTTGTTGTTGTGTCCCACCTCTGGAACATTCTGTCTCTGTCCACTTTGTCAATTCCTCTCAGTATCTTATATGTTGTTATCATGTCCCCCCTATCTCTCCTGTCTTCCAGTGTCGTCAGGTCGATTTTCCTTAACCTCTCCTCGTAGGACATACCCCTTAGCTCCGGGACTAGTCTTGTTGCAAACCTTTGCACTTTCTCGAGCTTCTTCACGTGCTTGGCAAGGTGTGGGTTCCAAACTGGTGCTGCATACTCCAGTATGGGCCTAACGTACACAGTGTACAGGGTCCTGAACGATTCTTTATTAAGATGTCGGAATGCTGTTCTTAGGTTTGCTAGGCGCCCGTATGCTGCAGCAGTTATTTGGTTGATGTGCGCCTCGGGAGATGTACCTGGTGTTATACTCACCCCAAGGTCTTTTTCCTTGATTGAGGTTTGCAGTCTCTGGCCCCCTAGGCTGTACTCCGTCTGCGGTCTTCTTTGCCCTTCCCCAATCTTCATGACTTTGCACTTGGTGGGGTTGAACTCCAGGAGCCAATTGCTGGACCAGGCTTTCAGCCTGTCCAGATCCCTTTGTAATTAATTCCTAAATAAAGAAATGAAACTTTTTATTTAGACGTAGAGCATCATATAATTAGCAGAGAACATTACACTGAGAGTTACCGGGGTGCTAGCTAGTGCATCATATAATTAGGCTAGCTAGATTCACTGAGTTACGGTGCAGTGCACCTCTCAGAGTTACTGGGGTGCTAGCTTGTGCTGGTTAATTTATGGTGAGCAATAAAGTATCGTTCAGCCTTGAAACTCCTGACAAATGGGCACTAGATTACATAATGCTGAAGGTGGTGTGCCTTCTTTTCCGAAAGCTTACGTATGAAACAGTCAGTGCTACGAGATTCGCCTGTGGCATGTGCGTTTATCTGCCACAGGTGATAATATCGCAGATTGAGTCTAGCAATCACCGTGTCACTAAGTTTTATAGATGCTTTATGGTGGTAATGTACACAGTTGACTAGATTATAACACCAGTTGCTAGTGATTCCAGGTATGTCTAACTTCTCTACCAGACCTAAAATCCTTAAGCAGATTGATTATAACTAAGTCTAGCTTAACCTTTGGCGTTCTGCTGAGAGTTGAAGGGGACCTGCCAGGGAAGGAAGGAGGGTCGCGTGGAAGAACACCTGGTGAGGGAAAACTTGCCATGGTGAAGGCTGAATGGGAGGGATTCTGCTGGAGAGGCAGGGAGTGTTTGGTGATAGGGGACCTGACAGGAAAAAGGTCTGACACAGTGGAGGGGAGAACTTTTCCCGGACGAAGGAGGTGGGAAAATTTTAATAACTGTAATTTAAAAAGGTTGATAGATTTCATATTAAGAACATAAAAAATAATTTCAGTGGGAATAGTGCACTCTACGAAGCTGCTTGTGCCTACACCCACCCATCTACGAAGCTGCTTGTGCCTACACCCACCCATCTACGAAGCTGCTTGTGCCTACACCCACCCATCTACGAAGCTGCTTGTGCCTACACCCACCCATCTACGAAGCTGCTTGTGCCTACACCCAAACATCTACGAAGCTGCTTGTGCCTACACCCACCCATCTACGAAGCTGCTTGTGCCTACACCCACCCATCTACGAAGCTGCTTGTGCCTACACCCACCCATCTACGAAGCTGCTTGTGCCTACACCCACCCATCTTCACCCATGTCTCTCCAACATAGTTGTAAAAGTACCCAACTCCCAACTAATTTGCGTCAATGCCGCTGCCTGGCAGCGCCGCCACACTAACTTTTGGCAAGCTTATGAATTTCTATATACGTCTTAACTCTGTAATGTTGATATTGAATACCGTGCTGTAAGTTGTCTTCCACTACCAGTATTGCTCCTCCTTTCTCTCTCTCCAACATAAAATAACAGGTAAATTTGAACAAACTTTTACTCACATTCAGTATACACTAAGAGTTACTCTCAAGTATGCTTTTTAACAGCTATCATTCCTTTAACATTTCCTTCACAACTTTATGTGAGAGCGGGCCGTGGGGGCGATGATCTCCAGAATCATTAAGAGGTAACAGAATAACAGTTTATCATTACTCTTCTTACATTATGTAATGTGAAGATCAATCTCTCCTCATTATCTCTCACTCAAAACTTTCATAAAATACAAGTGAAGGCAGTGGTGTATAATGTCCGTGAACATTACCCATGTAGCTCAATACACCAAATATATATCATGTGATCATCTCAATAGAAATTGTTGTTCATGTGTTCCCTCTCTATACCTTAGCAATCAATACAGTGATTCTCTTCTGAACATAACATTGTAAATTATCTAGAAGCATTTATCACTAGGCAATCTCCTAAGTACATTTAAAACATGTTAGACCAAACCTGCAATAGGTGTCTGCACCTAAAAAAAAAAATATGGTGTAGGAATTTGAAAGTATGCAGCAAAACAGAGTGCAAATTCAAGACATCTAAGTTAAGACGCCGGAGTGGAGACAGGAAGTCCCCTCCCTGCTAGACAACACACATAATAACCACATGACAACCTCTTTAAAGGATGTTATACAATAGATAAATTCGTTTTAAATCAACAAGTATTTCAACTGACAAGACTAGAAAACACCACTGATTTTTTATACACAATGAGGATGTGACACAGAAAATCACGGTGTCAAATACAGCAAACTCCCAACACAGCTTAATTAAAGTTCAGACTTTTTTGTTACAACGCACTGTTACTAGCAATCAAATTTACATCATTATTAACTTCCTATTGTAGTGACTGTTGTATTACAAAAAAATCATAATTACAAAGCAATTAAACATATATGAAGTCAATTTTTCACATTGCACAATACATATCAATAAATCGTTTAATGTTACCGGACCTTAGTGACGACAAATTTAGAGGAAATGTGAGATATTTCCACCATTTATGTTGAAATAGACGCGCACCTCCTGCAGGAAAAGTGGCGCCATTCCCAGAGAAGATGACCTTACTCCTAGACACGAACAAAGCTCCCCACCAGGTAAAAGTGACCCAGCGTTAAGGTGACCCAGCGGTAAGGTGACCCAGCGGTAAGGTGACCCAGCGTTAAGGTGACCCAGCGTTAAGGTGACCCAGCGTTAAGGAAGGATGGGAAGGTGGGAGAGCGAGATCACACTTGTATACACACCAGTCATGATCAACCCAAAACAATGTCATGAAGGTATATTCAACAAGCTCAACTTCAACAATATATTTCCTGTGATCAAATAAATTATTAGCTTACTGAAATATGATAGACAGTATAATTAACACGAATTTAAGCGAGTGTCCGGAGAGGATGAGCTCAATGGCACTAGAAGTGTGCTCCGGACATACCAAGAAGGACAAAAAAGGATGTAATTTAAAGAGACGCTTTTTTTCTAAGATGAAGATTCACAGAACTTCTCAAAACTTAAATGCTTTCCGAAAAGACAAACGAAATACTTGTTAGAGAAATATTAAAATTTAAGCAAAAAATTAGTAATGAAATTGAAAGCAATTCAAAATAATTTTCTTCATACACAAAGTCCAAGGTAAAAGGTACAGCTAGTATTGGAACCTGGCTTAGAGAACATGGAGTACTCAGGACAACAAATGAGCAAAATACTCAAGTCGCAATATGACGTCCAACATTATCAAAACGTTTCGCTAAACATATGGAGTGAAATAATTGTAGAAGCCAAGGCAACAGTGTCTGGTGCCTCTCGCCCTTGCTACACCACTGCCTCACAGTTGTACATGCACTGCAAAACAATCTAAATGCTGATGTAATATACCGGTACACAGATTTTGCCAAAGCCTTCGAGAAGTGTGACCAGGGTTGTAACAGCACACAAGAGGCGGCCTCCGTAGTGACAATCATTGTTTTAATAAATTATTTAGAAAACCACGTGAGACTTGTTGTATAAGGCACAGACCTCGCCCCAGTTATCTTGATAATCTTTCTCTCTGACACACAAATCCACCAATCCACAACCAAATAAGAAACGCAAAAACTAGCTACATGCTCTCAGAGTTGTTGGTGGAAATAACTCCAACTATGGACCCAATGAAAGTATAGTGAGAATAATGTACTGAGCCCATGTTAATATTAACTAAGGAAAATTCTCTCCGCCCCTTATAACTAATTATTCTTGAGTGTCCTAAAACTGCCAAGACCCTCAATATGAGCTTAATGTTCCTAATATCAGTAATAACATTACTGAGATGAACACTGTATGTACTTGGTATTACAATGTTAAGAAATGAGCCAGACACTGTCACTACTAATCTTACTAAATGTCTAGCAGTAAATAAACAAAGATCTAAATTAGTTGTGAAAACATACAATTATACGAAGTGTATCACTGAAGGCACGAACACTTCACTCCTACAGGAAGTTCCTTCAATATCACACCTGTAAGCCTCTCCCAAGAAGCCCATCACTAGTAATCTCTTCCTTACATCATTTGCAAAGGCAACTGTTCAGGAAAAAAATTATCGCTTAACTGTCAATAATATGTCACAAATTAAGTACAATGATGATTTAAGCAAAAGTCTACTGGCAGGGCTGCATCTACCCTTGTTGCCACCTCCATAGATCAAAACTAGCAACTATATTAAGTATAAAAGTAACACTGAGCTTGACTCTGTCATCACTGAGGGTGCATGAATAACATGCTCATTGAAGACGTCAGGTATACATACTCCAAAATCAGAGAGAAAAAAGAATTAATATACATTTTTATGAATTCCATCACACTTTGAATTACTACTTCATCAAATTGATAAATTAAAGTACCCTGAAGGATAATGTAGAATATAATTTTGGTATATCTGTGTCTAGCATTAGGAATAATAGTATAAGTAAATAATGAAGATGAATGTTATAGAAATGCAGTTAGAAGCCTGAGTAGATTATCACTCGTTATGATAATATGAACGTAGATAATATTTACTGAGCAACTTGCAATGTGAACAGATTAACTAATATTGTAATAGCCAGGCTTAGGCTTGGTTGCAAGTGCTTTTGGCAGTTTGGCAGACATACATATAATTAAACTTAATTCAAAATATGCGGTCAGCCTATGGTCACTATCTTGAAGACTATGTGCTTCATTGTCTACTTATTCAGGAATACAGAGATAGTATAAAAACCTATATGTCGAGGTATTTTATTAAAGAAAATAAGATACCAGTCATATTAAGCAAATATACTAAACTGACTTGCAACAGCAAAGACAACTGCAGATATAAATGCAGATGTACTCTAGTTACCCTTTTAGGGACTAGTTCTGTCCACAGGATATGAGGTTCACAATATTCTAGTAGCTTCGGCAGCAAAACCTACAAAAAAATCTGACAGACATGCACAAACATAACATTGTATAATCTTATGAAGACAACACATAAGTGGCATAAATGGATGACAATATATTTCTAAGACGGCGAAAAGCGAGTGTTCCTGCGGCGGCCCACACTAACAATATGACGTTCAAATAGGACCAGTTTAAAAGCATCTTATCAGAAGATAGAAACAAGTGTAGACGTTTCCAAGAGGAAACTGGACAAGTATCTTTACCAGGTGCCACAACAACCAGGCTGTGATGGATATGTTGGCCAGCAGGCCACCAGCAGCAACAGCCTGGTTAACCAGGCAAGCACAAGACAAGTCTGGCCCAAGGCCGGGCTTTGGGAGTAGAGAAACTCTGGGAACTCATTAAAGGTATATGAAAGGTAAGCCACAGGAGTGTGTTAGGTCCATCACACTACCATAGTAACTGTGTTCTAGATATTGCAAGGAATCAAAACAAAAGAGGAGCTGTAAAACTAAGTTAGACAACCTAGTAAAATATATAGAAAAGGATAGCCGCACAAGGGCTACAATTAATTTTCTTAATAAAACAGAAAAGGGTAGTAACAGATAAAGTAACTTTGAAAAGTGAACAATATGAGAAAATATTTGCAAGGTGTGTCTGATTATTGAGCATCAAGAAAATTGTATTGTATTTCAAGAAGTGCTAAACCTGTGTGTGTCAATCATAAGCACATAGATTCGTTGAGGCTTGATCCTGTGTTCAATGAGCTCGGCTGCGTGGTGGGCGACTTGAAAACAAGTGCTCACTCGTGACTCACAAAACAGTATAAGAATTATCTAAGTAACCCAAACTGCTGTACAGTGTACCTGGCTGGTCCCCTCAGTTGTGCTGCAGTACCTGGCTAATCCGTTCATTCGTGCTGGATTACCTAGTTAATCCCCTCACCCTTGCCAGTGTGATATAGAATTCGACTTTTCATCTTATTTTAAACTATGCAATACCACTATTTACTGAATCATCATCTGTGTTAAAACAAAACATTCTTGGAACCACTGTCAGGTTAGGTCACCATTCAGGTACTGAAGTAGCTGTCAGGTCAACTCAGGTCACTGGAGGATCGAAGACAACTTTCTGGTGGGGCAGCACATGACCTGGTGGTGACTCTTGCTGCTGTACTGAGGATGGCAGCATGACGTAGAATGTAGTAGGGTATTTCAAGTATATTCTAATAGGCCTAGTCATGAAGTTAGTTGAATATCTCTATTATGCACCCCACACCCATGGTGTGGGCGTAGTCAAAAGATTACAGCGGTACATAATGGGTCCAGGGACTGGGCCACAAAGTTTTGATAGCTAAACAAGTCACAATGGTAATGAACTATTTACATGTTTATATCTGGTTACAATCGTAATGAGTTATTAATGCAGACAAATTATTTCATGGTCTCAGACCGAGCCGCGGGGGCGTTGACCCTCGAAACTCTCTCCAGGTATATTCCAGGTAAGGACTCGCTATTTTCCCCTCGTCCGTGTACGATACGCACACGAACCTTATAGATCGGCGGCAGCAGCAGCAGCCAGAGAATCTTTAGAACCAACCCTGACCTACATGTTTCACGCTTACTCATCTTAACCTGCCTCACCCCTCACCTCCCCTCTTCTCTCCTCACATCCCCACCCTTCCTCTCCTATCTCCCCTCTCTTTCCCACCCACACCCTCTCCGCCCCTGATGTCCTCTTCCCCAATCTCAGCCATTCCCTCTCAACTTCTCAACGCTCGCGCCCCCTCCTCTCCATGACGCATCCCGCGTTATGGAATACGACAGGGAAACACAGCCAGCTTTCGATCCCACTGTGTTATCAAGTACAATACTGTACTAACACTGATGATTTATACAATTTTGCTAAATATAAAATAACCTCCTTGCCGTAAGTTTAAATGCATTTTGTAAGATGAATAATAAAACACAGGTGGTAATATTATAATGAAGGAACATAATATAACATGCAGACGCATTACAACACTATCATGGTACAAAATAAACACAAAACACTACAGTAACAACGATATAAAAATACACTACTGTAGTAACGTGATACAAACACAAAAAGCTACAGTAACATGATACAAAAAAATACACCAGAATAACACTCCGCTAGGAGCTGGTAGGCTCGTTCGGCAGAGGAAACATGTGGGAGGGAAAAGTGTAGGCGGAGGTGCGGGGGTGGGCAAGATAAAGGCTCACAGACTGCACATAGCAACGCTCTCAGGACATACACACAAGCTTCCTGCAAATTTTACACCGATCGTGAGCAACTGCACGCTTCAGGTGTTACCATTCCCCCCGCCCTGCCAGACGTACATTAATACAATGCCCAATGCTCGTCTTCAGAATATTCATGACTTGGCCTGACCTTTGAATTCTCACCTTTTTTTTCCTTGATCTGGACTGGTTGATCAGGCCCTGATACACCGGGAGGCCTGGTTTGGGCCGAGGCCGTGGGGGTGTTGACCCCCAGAACACTCTAGGTAGACTCCAGGTAGTACGGGGGATTTAACTGGCGACCTTGTTTTAAGTCCACGGCTATATTGAGACTTCCTTGTAGCCTACCTGACAACCTGCCAGGTCTTCCACATTGTCACGGTGACAGGTTTCCCTACCCACTTTACAACAGTCTTCTATCACAGCTTCTCTCTTAAACCACAAAAAATGAGAAAAAGACAGCTTATTTTCCAAGGACTTTACACTAATCTACATTAATGAAATTATTTCATCTCACACTGCCATTAATCTGTGAATGAAAACACACACACACACACACACACACACACACACACACACAGGAAGTTCAACCAGTAATTTTACACCCAAACTATCACACAGAATCTTCTATTAGAAGACATGTGATAGGGTCGTGAGCCCCATCTGGAAGCTGGTAAAAGGAATAACCAACATGGCCCCGTCATGGTAAACATGGCCCGTCGTGACAAACATGGTCACATCATGACACATGGCCCCCACACCCAGCAGCACCATGTGATAATGGTGTCTGGTGTAAAAGGTCAATGCACTTGATAATATTACAATCAAAGGTTGGTACATGCCACAACGTGTGCTTTATGGCTCCCAGGGAGGATGACGCTCACTACAGCAACTACACAGATTCCCTCACAAATCATAAAAGGTTTACATACAACATAATCCTGTCTAAGGGGTTGCTCAATGATGGAAGATTCATACTACAGGTAACTGGACCTACCCTCCTCTTCCATTTATAAAACTTGATTATCTTCAATTCACCAATCGCTGTCTGAACCGTAAGGCTTCGAGTTTCCAATTTCAATAAAATATATATATATATATATATATATATATATATATATATATATATATATATATATATATATGTCGTGCCGAATAGGTAAAAGTTGCCATTTTGGCTTAAATAGCAACGCTCTTCTTGCCGAATAAGGCAAGCTAAAATTTGTGCATGCAATAATTTCGCAAAAATAATTCTGAACCTAATGGAAAAAAATATATTTCATTGTGTTTGTTTATTATTAAATTATTGTAAACTTATCTACAATATATTTAGTTGTATTAGGCTAAATTAAATTGTGCTTGTTATAATAAGGTTAGATAAGTTTTCTAAAGTTCTTTTGGTACAAAATTATTATTTTTTACATTAATATAAATGAAAAAAATATATAAACGTATAAGAGAAAATTTTAGAAAGGACTTAATTTTAAATGAGTTCTTGCTAATTGACCATTTTTACCTATTTGGCACGAAATATATATATATATATATATATATATATATATATATATATATATATATATATATATATATATATATATATATATTCTCCATGGGAAAGTGGAACAGAATTCTTCCTCTGTAAACCATGCGTGTCGTCAGAGGCGACTAAAATGCCGGAAACAAGGAGCCAGTAACCCCTTCTCGTGTATACATTACTAAATTTAAAAAAGAGAAACTTTCGTTTTAGGTCACCCTGCCTGGGTGGGATGCGGCCGGTTGAGGAAGGTACCACTTCTGGAACTGGACTGGGGACCCTCATCCTCAAAGAAGAGAATAAACGTACTTCAGGAAAATTCAAGATTCACCCCGGAGCTGTTTGAATATTTTCTTCTACCACCCCCTATATTCTATGTGAACTTTATTTATAGACAGAATACATCAACAAAGATACAATGGAAAGTAGAACATAAACAAAATCTTAAGAGCCTACATCTCAAATACTTCATCCAGTTCCCCGGCGGTGGGCCGTGTACCCAGAATGCTGCAGTCATTTTCCCTCTGGATCGCAACACTTGAGTCTCTGAAAGAGGAAGCTGGCTGCTCTGTGATCCTTGGTTTCTGTGATGAGTTTTTCACCCTACTCTGAGGAATTTTAGAGTACACTTGCCCCATGCGTCTCCGACCCTATTGGGACGAAGTTATAGCACGGTGGCAGCCCTCTATATTTGTGGATCTTCTGGGTCTCCCTGAAACTGGTGGCTCCACCCCCTTTAGCTTCAGAGTATGGCAAGTAGGTGTCCGCCAACATAGAGGCACAGGTGTAGTCCCAGGCAATCTGCTTACCATCCTTCTAGGGTAGCATAGTGACTCCATCTGGTCGCTTTTGACTTCCATCAGACCTCAGTACTTGAGGTTCCCGTTGAGCTGGGCAACGGCTGTGACGAGACTTCTCTTGATGTCGTTGACCTCCTCATGTCTAGCATACTCCCCTTCTGATGTATGACACACGAGACCATGTAGTCCAAATTGATCAGCCGACGCCCTGCCGCAAATACACCTATTTTCGGTAAGTATGGGGGCGGCTAGGCGAAGAGCAACACCATCCATAGCCTGTGAGTCGAGTCGAGTGCCCAAGGAGGAATTGGGAACAGCTAATAAGAAATCTCCTGAATGTGGTGCCTTCCCCGCTAGGAGACGAGCTTTGTCCTTTCCTGCAGCGTTGTTGAGTACTGTTTCGGCGATTCTTCCATGAATGGTTTGTCCCAGTGGGATTGTTTGTGCTCTTTGGGAGGAGCTGGTCTGGTTGAAGAGTCTACAAAGATGTTTCACTGCATGGCTGCTTCAATGAACCTGGGGTCTTGAGCTCCTACCTCACCTCTGAAGTGTTCTGGGATAATCTCCTTCACTAGTTCAATGGAAGCCATACACGAGGAGAGAAATGCAGGTAAAACTAACTGCGTTGCCTTGCGCACCTCTATACCTCCCAGTCGCACTGGAAAAGTTGCTTGATCCCATTGGTGATCTTCCAGTGACAGATTCAGTGCCTTCTTAAAGAGAGATCTCAGGAGTGCGTCATATTCACTGAGTGTTGGGTTGTCGAGAGAGGGTTAGTCTTGGTAGAGTAAGACACCTTGTGAGGAGATACAGGGCATCATGGGCATCAAGATCACTTGTTCTCTCCTCCATTCTCTTCAGGTCATTCAGTTTGTCCTTGAGGACTGTGTCGATGGCCTGATGACCCAGTGGTGCTCCCAAGAGGATGCTCTTCAGGAAGGCTTCAGGAAGAATTGTTCGCACAGCTGTGATTATTTCCTGGTAGGTTGTGATGATTTCACAGTTAGAGGGATTGAGAATGAGTTCTAGGACTTCTCCCTGTGACTTCACCAGTTGTAGGTCTTCTAGCAGGGACTCTACCGTACTTGCCAGAGTGCCTTCAAGGTACCAGATACTGAGATCGTTGCTCAAGCTGGAAGTTCGTTCTCTGACTGCCAAGCAGAAAAGTAACGGAGAGAGTGGGTCACCTTGCTGAACACCCTCTGATAAGGGAATTTCATGCTCGCTGAACAAGAGAATTGAGTATTTGCTATAGCCAGCTGAAATAAGAGGGAAAAAGACTGGGGAACTGGTTTCGAACAGCTGGTAAGACCACATCTCTTTTTACCATATTAAAGGCATTTCTAGTTTGACAACGGCCTTGTCTTCTGGTAAGTCCCTGATGTAGGCCCATGCTGCATGCGCTGCCGCTTCACTGCTTTGAGAGACCCCAAAGCCCAGTTGGTTTGGATGGAGTAAACTGGCGGCTTCTACGAGAATGTTTCTTACTGCTGCTTTGGCAACGAGACGGCGAAGAGTATTACCAACAGCAATGGGTCTGATTCCCCCATCCTTCTTCAGAGCGCATAATGAGGCTCCGAAAAAGAAATGTTTAATTTCTTCTGGAATCCACCCAGCCAAACAATAGTTGACGAAGGCTGTTAACTCAGAAAGAAGAACTGATGCAGCTGTGCCAAGTACTGGATTTACCATCTTTTTGATGTATTGCGGTCGTATTCCAGTGCAACCTCCAGCGGATCCTGCAGAAAATGACACTATCGCTCTATAAACTTCTGATTCTGGCAAAATTAGCTGTCCGGTGATGTGATCATCCTCAGGGTTGTTGTTAATGACTGGTGTCCCTGGTTGAGTGCTTGTCTCTGCAAATTATGGGACCCATAGCCTCGGAGAGGTGAATAAAAAGACTTAGAGAAAAAATGTTTGGATTTTTTCCCGAAGACGTTTGAATATTCCACTTTCCCTACCACTCGATCCATTATTTTACCAAGAGGAATATCGTATTAGGTAATACGGCACACAAGGCTTAAAAGATACAGTAATGGTATAAGATGGTACATACGACACACGAGGTTTGAGGGATACATTACAATTACATATTGCTACGTATCTGTTAATAATTACATTACAAAAATGTCATCCAGCTCCTCAGCCCTGGGATCCCTAATTGTTCTGATGAGTCTTGCCTAGTTCCTTTACGAACTGAGGTGCGTTGTTTACCTATGAGCCCGTGGGCTAAACACCACAGTACAGCTGGATGATGACACTATCACCCACCACACAATACAGCTGGATGATGACACTATCACCCACCACACAATACAGCTGGATGATGACGCTATCATCCACCACACAATACAGCTGGATGATGAAACTATCATCCAGCACACAACAGGCGAGTTACAATAGTGTTAATGAACAATATTAAGTATAATGTGTGTTCTGAGAAGTGTACTTGAGGAGGGCACGAGGCGTCTTCATGAAGTGTCTTATGTAGGTAATAATTATGTTACACGCATACCATACCCCCTCCCTACCCCGCCATGCCACCACTACCCATCCCCTCTCCAAACATCTATCCAGCCCCCCCTCCCCATCCTCCTCTACAATCAACATCATCGCCGCCTTCCCGACAGCATCACAACAGTCTACCAGGAAACGAGTCTTCCCCGCCCCTCCCACGCAAAGGTATACAGATTGTGGTCTCACAATGTACACTATGGGGTCTCACAGTGTATGTACACTCTGAGTATATTTTAAACCCTAAACTAAGGATGAAAGTAATCTTCACCGTGTTGAACAGGTGACAAGTGTAGAAGTCTACAAGAGGAAACTGGACAGGTACTTTTCCTAGATGCCGGATCAACCAGGCTGTGATGGACATGTGGGGCACCGACCAACAGCAGAAACAACCTGATTGACCAGGCAAGCACAGGGCAAGTCTGGTCCAGGGCCACGCTGCTGAGGTAAGAAAACTCTCGAGGTCCATCAGAGGTATATCAAAGGTACGGTAGGTTATACGGAGCCTTAATGACCCTTGTGTAGTCAATAGGATTGAAACCCCAATTCAGCAAGCAGTCAGGTTATACTCCCACAACAACTGCCTCCTCTGTATTACTCGCAACTCAACATGAGGCCGGGCGACCTTACTGATCTGATGAGCCAGGCTGTTGCTACCGACAAACCGCAGCCTACATAACTATCATAACCTGACTGGTTCCACAAAAATTATTCTGCTTCCTCTTGGAAACTATTTTGAATGTGACTTGCAGTCTTTATCCCCCTCGCCCGTACTCCGCTTCTGATCTTCTCTGACCTGCTGGTCCTTCTCAAATACAACCTCTTCTCTTCTCAGCTCAGCAGGGTATTGTATACCATTTTCAGATTTGCTCCCCACCTGACTCTTCACCTCACTATGCTCCCTAAATATATTCTCATGTACTCTCTGCTCAGGTAGATCTGTTTGTGACTTGATTCGCCCACTAGGTGGGCGAAACGTAGTCACTAAAGGATCGCATTGTACTGTCTTTGTGTCTATTTTCCATAGAGAAGAATGGTTGACGATAAAAAGGTGTTTGAGGTAATTAATCTGTCAGCCTGGAGATGACACGATCAGTTCATCAATCTTGAAAAGAATACAGCACATGATCAGAGAAGGGACTTATATACTGCAGACAGGTGAGGCGGAGCAGTCGTAGGCGGCGTCACCATGAAAAAAATATACAGGTGGAAGTAGGTCATGCCTGTATGGTAGACAAGCGTAGAATTCACTGTACCAAGATCCCAAAATGTTGTAACATCTTGATACAGTGAATTCTACGCTTGCCTAACCTATAGGCATGACCTACTTCCACCTGTGTATTTTTCCACGATGACACCGCCTACGACTGCTCCGCCTCACCTGTCTGCCCTGCTGCAGCTGCGGGTCATCACCTAAGACCCGCATCAGGGAACACTTCTCCTGTTGCTTGACAAACCTTACCAACCAACCATATGCTGCATTTGTATCAAGACTGATCATATCGTCGCCAGGTTGACAGACTGATTACATCAAACCACCTTCTGATCATCAACCATTCTTTTCTGTATTGGACTGAGGAAGACACTGGTTGGCGAAACGTTTCCAAAATAAAGATACCCAATTGCTGCACAAGTGTCTAATTTCTCAACTTGTCGGTTCTCTGAACCATTTACCTACACACCACTCTTAAGTCTACAGATCGACGACCCCACCGAGTTTTCCTTAAATGAGACTTATAACAGCCGACATCTCTACTTTCATGAAGCATCCCATCCTCAGCTGAGTCTGAAGAAGCCATCGAGAGCTTACCCATGCATTCTGCCCCAGGCCAAAATTCTTGGAGCCTCACATTCGTGAAAATTTGTGAAAAAAAACTATCACAGGCCTTCAGTATTCTATGGAGGAGCCTGGACACAAGTGTCATCACACAGTAATTACAAACCACCAATATTGCCCATATCATAAAGATGGCAGTAAAGCAATCGCAAAAAAACTATAGGCTAATAACACTAACTTCACACGTCAAAATCTATGAACGGGTCCTAAGAAGGAAGACTACCAGTCACTCGGGATCACAACAACTGCACAATCCAGGGAAGCGCGGGTTTAGAACAGGTAGCTCCTGCCTTTTGCAACTGCTAGATCATTACCACATGGTCATGGATGCACTGGAAGACAATCTAAATGCTGATGTAGTATTTCACTGATTTTGTGAAAGTATTAGGTAAGTGCGTCCATAGTGTGACAGAGCACAAAATGGGTGTAAAAGGAATAACTGGAAAAAAAAGCAAATACTTATTTAATTTCTTAAAGGGAACTCAAAAAGTAGCAGTAAACAGTGAAGTTGGAGGCACAGTCCTCACCTCACTTCTGCTTCTCATACATATATCCACATACACAAGAACATAAATCATGGCACTGTAACAGCCGTTGCTTATGAGAACAGTATCTCTATGATAGAGGCGTCCATGTAAGATACAGGGAAACTTCAAGAGGACATAAATCAAATCTTTCAGTGGTTTCGGACAACAAGCCAACAATATGATGTTCCATGTAGGGGGTGTGCCAATGTATCCATATCGCATTAAAATTGAGTAATGGTATCGGTATCAGTGGGTATCGGCCAATTTGATAGTATTGGCTAATTTTGATGGTATCGGTAACGGCTTATAACTGTGAATTGGAATCGGCAAAAAATTTGGTATTGTCTTATCACTTATTCGCTGAGAACAAGTTTCAGTTGCTCTGCTTTGGAAGAATGGATGATATAAAAATTGAAACGGAGTACAGGACAAAATCAAATTATTCAACACTGAAGGCTTCCAGTGCGAGATTTTGGAGTGATGATGATGTCAGATCTCACATTCAAGGATCACCATAATGTTGCTATCGGTACAACAGGCTGCATAACTAGAATGTTTAAGACAAGAGGTGCTGATCTATTGATGATACTCTTTCAATTCAAATGTTCTCTCCAGGAAGAAATATTGCTGTATACTAATGTTTCCCCTGTAAGGCAGCGAGATTGCTGAGCTAGAAAACGTAAAGAGAACTTTCACTGCCAGTTTACATTCAAACATCTTGAAATGTACTCCTTGAAGTGTACTCCTCGAAAATGTACTCCATAGAACGTAGACAAAAAAGGTTCATCATAATTTGCACCTGGAAAATCCTGGTTATATTGGTTCCAAAACTGCACTCCGAAATCACTCCGTTTGAAAGCAAGAAACCTGGCAGACAGTGCAAAGTACCTCCAATGAAAAGCAGGGACGCGCAGAGTACACTAAGAGAGAAGGCGAGAGGTGAGGGTCATCTTATAAATCAGTATACTGACATTAAGAGGGACGTTAAAAAGGGAATAAGAAAAGCTAAACGGGACTATGAAATTAAAGTTGCTAGGGATTCAAAAACTAACCCAAAAAGTTTTTTCCAGGTTTATAGAACAAAAGTTAGGGATAAGATAGGTCCCCTTAAAAATAACTTTGGGCATCTTACTGACAAGGAGAATGATATGTGCTCTATTTTTAATAATTATTTTCTCTCGGTTTTCACACAGGAAGACATTAATAATATCCCAGTAATTAATTTTTACAGAGGCCCAGAAGAAGATAAATTATGTAATATCACAGTCACTAGCGAAATGATTATGAAACAGCTGGACCGACTGAAACAAAATAAATCGCCGGGTCCTGATGAGCTTTTGCAAGGGTTCTTAAGGAATGAAAAATGGAACTCTGTGAACCAATATCTAACATTTTTAATTTATCTCTTCAAACAGGTGTAGTGTCTGATATGTGGAAGATGGCTAATGTAATTCCTATTTTTAAAGCAGGGGACAAGTCACTACCGTCAAACTACCGCCCAATAAGCCTGACCTCAATTGTAGGCAAATTACTAGAGTCAATTATAGCTGATATTATTAGAAGCCATCTAGATAGCCATAATTTGATTAATGATACCCAGCATGGATTCACGAGGGCCGTTCCTGCCTATCTAATTTATTAACCTTCTTCAGTAAAGCTTTTGAGGCTGTTGATCACGATAAAGAATTCGATATTGTTTATTTAGACTTTAGTAAGGCTTTTGATAGAGTACCGCACCAGAGACTGTTAAAGAAAGTGGCAGCTCATGGCATTGGGGGAAAAGTGCTGTCATGGATCGAGTCATGGCTCACCAATAGGAAGCAGAGTGTGTGCATAAATGGGGTTAAATCCGAATGGGGACTTGTAACAAGTGGTGTTCCACAGGGATCAGTCTTAGGCCCATTGTTATTTATAATATATATCAATGACCTTGATGAGGAATTACTAGTGATATGAGCAAATTCGCCGACGACACGAAGATAGGTAGGATAATTGATTCAAACATAGATGTCATAGAACTTCAGGAAGATTTAGACAAACTTAATTCGTGGTCAGAAAAGTGGCAGATGCAGTTCAATGTAGATAAATGCAAGGTTCTGAAGCTCGGGAGTGTCCATAACCCAAGCACTTATAAGTTAAATAACGTAGAACTTAGCCATACATATTGCAGAAGGACTTGGGGGTGATGGTAAGCAGCAACCTTAAACCAAGACAGCAATGCCTAAGCGTACGTAATAAGGCAAATAGATTACTGGGATTTATATCAAGAAGTGTTAGCAACAGAAGTACAGAGGTTATATTACAGCTTTATACATCATTAGTAAGGCCTCACCTAGATTACGCAGCTCAGTTCTGGTCTCCATATTACAGAATGGACATAAATTCGTTAGAAAACATTCAGCGTAGAATGACTAAATTAATACATAGCATTAGAAATCTTCCTTACGAAGAAAGATTGAAGACCCTAAAATTACATTCACTTGTAAGACGTAGAATGAGGGGAGACATGATCGAGGTATACAAGTGGAAAATGGGTATTAACAAAGGGGATATAAATAAGGTCTTGAGGATATCTCTCCAAGAGAGAACCCGCAATAATGGATTCAAGTTAGATAAGTTTAGATTTAGAAAGGATATAGGAAAGTATTGGTTTGGAAATAGGGTAGTTGATGAGTGGAACAGTCTGCCTAGTAGGGTTATTGAAGCTAGGACCTTGGGTAGTTTCAAATTTAGGTTGGATAAATTCATGAGTGAGAGGGGTTGGATTTGAGTGGGACTCGCGCATGAGTGGGTAGAATTGTCGAAGCTTATTTCTTGGGTAGCATTGAAAATTGGGTTGAGCAAATATTCTGTTGGTGGGACGGATTGTGAAGGACCTGCTTAGTATGGGAAACAGGCCTGCTGCAGTGTTCCTCCTTTCTTATGTTCTTATGTTCTTATGTGCCCGACTTTTCAAACGCCCTTCGTGAACTTAAAGTACCAGGAACGCCACAAAGCACTGGAAATGTACTCTGGAGCGATGAAGAGTTACCTCATAACGTATGTCCGCAAGATATTAGTGGGTCAGTTCCTAAATCTACATATTACCATAAACAACTTACTTGGGTGATAGAAATGAAAGTATAAAATAAATCCAGTGAAAAATAGAGGCATCACACCCACACTAAAAGAGCACTTATCAACGTCCGTGGCCCAAGACTCTTCAACCTGCTACCAACAGATATCAGAAATATTTCCAGAACAAATCAAGAAGTTTTCAACAGAAAACTTTATTTGTCTCTTCCAAGTGCCATATCAACCAGGCTGTGATGGATATGGTAAATTAGACACATATGCAACACTTGGGTATCTTTATTGAGGAAACGTTTCGCCACACAGTGGCTTCATCAGTCCATACAAAGGAGAATCGTGAAGAACAGGAGGAGTGTGAGGTTGTCAGGCCCTCAATCTTGAGACGATGTTGTCAGTCCATCAATATTTAGAGGTGTATATCTTTATATACAATGAGAAGTGTGTTTCACAGTGTTGCACAGTGTGCAACACTGTGATGTACACTGTCATACTCTACCTGCGAGGCTCTTCTAGACTCTCAGCCCGGTCTGAGGTCAGGCTTCTCTGTTGAACGACCATCTGGTCTATTCAAGATTGATGGACTGACAACATCGTCTCAAGATTGAGGGCCTGACAACCTCACACTCCTCCTGTTCTTCACGATTCTCCTTTGTATGGACTGATGAAGCCACTGTGTGGCGAAACGTTTCCTCAATAAAGATACCCAAGTGTTGCATATGTGTCTAATTTACCAACTCGTCGGTTCTCTGAACCATTCATTCACATCCTGTGATGGATATGTAGGTCAGCAAACCGCTAACAGCAACAGCCGGGATGCAAGGGTAGAATAACCCAGGAAACCGGTCATAAGAAAAAAAAATCACAGGTATGCGGTGTGAAACACACTTCTCATTGTATATAAAGATATACACCTCTAAATATATATAGAGTACCACACCAACGAGTAGTATAGCCGCAGGTAAAAATACTCGAGAAGGTACCTGGATATAAAAAGGGTCACAGCAGGAGGCGACAGTCAGGCGAAGAAGATATTGACTCCACGTCAAAGGAAAGACCTCCCAATAGTGGGGAAGAATGTCCTATTTGTGGAGGTGCAGCTGCCACCCTCTCAGTCCTCACCGGCACTCAAGCTCCAGGGTAACACCCCAACACTTACTAATGCAACACTGTGATGTACACTGTCATACTCTACCTGCGAGGCTCTTCTAGACTCTCAGCCCGGTCTGAGGTCAGGCTTCTCTGTTGAACGACCATCTGGTCAACCAGGCTGTTAGTGCTAGCGACCAGAAGACTCACATAGCCATTATAATCCAGCTAATCAGCAGTTGTAGATGAAAGGTGTCCAATTTCTTCTAGAAAATTGTCTATTTCTGGTATCTGCTGGTAACATGGTGAATTATATTGGCTCAAGGATAGTGACGCAGTGTTCCCAAATTGTACACAAGCCCTCACCCACCTGTTCTTCAATAGGTTTATTTCACACTTTTTTACATATTTTTCACTCCAAGTTTTTAAAGAAGTGTATAGGTTCAGAACTAGTACCTTCCACGTAAATATTAACAGTTATCTTTCTTCTTTATTCCAGAGAAAACAATGCAAGTGCTTTGAGGCGTTCCCAATTGTTTATATGTTTTGTTGACTTTGTGCGAGTACTATACAACCTTCCTATACTGAACTTTCCCAAGCTCTGCTCTCTCTCCTGCCTAGACAGCACTGAGCACAGAATATTCAAGTCGTCAGAACACAGTTGATTTGAAAATTCTTATCATTTGGGATGCTTTTCGTAATTCATCCCCCTCATCTTCTGGTCATTGCTTCATCTGTAATATTGTATTTTTCCAAATGACAGATAATTAGACTTAAGTTCTTTAACTGTTTCTTACACTCTATACAGTCTGCCTGCCTTCTCTTTCCTGTGCTTGTTCTGAGGTTTTTATTTTTTCTATGCCTGTGCAGTTGAAATCTGTCACTACTGGAGTTTGCCTGGAGAGAGTTCCGGGGGTCAACGCCCCCGCGGCCCGGTCTGTGACCAGGCCTCAGTGAATCAGAGCCTGATCAACCAGGCTGTTACTGCTGGCCGTATGCAGTCCGAAGTACGAACCACAGCCCGGCTGGTCAGGTACTGACTTTAGGTGCCTGTCCAGTGCCTGCTTGAAGACAGCCAGGAGTCTATTGGTAATCAATCCCCCTTATGTACGCTGAGAGGCAGTTGAACAGTCTTGGGCCCCTGACACTTATTGTGTTGTCTCTCAACGTGCTAGTGGCACCCCTGCTTTTCATTGGGGGAATGTTGCATCGTTTGCCGAGTCTTTTGCTTTCGTAGGGAGTGACTCTCGTGTGCAAGTTTGGTACTAATCCCTCATGGATTTTCCAAGTGTATATAATAATGTATCTTTCCCGCCTTCGTTCTATGGAGTACAGGTTTAGGAACTTCAAGCGTTCCCAGTAATTGAGCCTGGTTGACCGGGCAAGCACCAGACGAGCCTGGCCCATGGCCGGGCTCAGAGAGTAGATACTCTCGAAACTCTTCTAAGGTATATCAAAGGAGGTGGTTTATCGCAGTTATGCGTGCCGTGAAGGTTCTCTGCACATTTTCTAGTTCAGCAATTTCACCTGCCTTGAAAGGTGCAGTTAGTGTGCAGCAATATTCCAGCCTAGATAGAACAAGCGACCTGAAAAGTGTCAACATGGGCTTGGCATCCCTGGTTTTGAAGGTTCTCATTATCTATCCTGTCATTTTTCTAGCAGATGCGATTGCTACAGTGTTATGGTCCTTGAAGGTGAGATCCTCTGACATGATCACTCCCAGGTCTTTGACATTAGTTTTTCGCTCTATTGTGTGGTTGGAATTTGTTTTATACTCCGATGAAATTTTAATTTCCTCACGTTTTCCATATCGGAGTAATTTAAATTTCTCATCATTGAAAATCATATTGTTTTCTGCAGCCCATTTAAAGATTTGGTTGATGTCTGCTTGGAGTCTTGCAGTGTTTTCAATGGTGGACACTGTCATGCAGATTCGGGTGTCATCTGCAAAGGAAGACACGGCACTGTGGTTTATATCCCTGTCTATGTCCGATATGAGGATAAGGAACAAGATGGGAGCAAGTACTGTGCCTTGTGGAACAGAGCTTTTCACCGTAGCCGCCTCAGACTTTACTCTGTTGACTACTACTCTTTGTGTTCTATTTGTTAGGAAATTATAGATCCATCTGCCAACTTTTCCTGTTAATCCTTTATCACGTATTTTGTGTACTATTACACCATGGTCACACTTGTCAAAGGCTTTTGCAAAGTCTGTGTATATAACACCTGCATTCTGTTTGTCTTCTAGAGCATCCAGGACCTTGTCATAGTGGTCCAGTAGTTGGGACAGACAAGAGCGACCTGCTCTAAACCCATGCTGCCCTGGGTTGTGTAACTGATGGGTATCTAGATGAGTGGCGATCTTGCTTCTTAGAACCCTTTCAAAGATTTTTATGATATGGGATGTTAGCGCTATTGGTCTGTAGTTTTTTGCCAATGCTTTACTGCCCCCTTTGTGGAATGGGGCTATGTCTGTTGTTTTTAGTAACTGCGGGACGACCTCAGTGTCCATGCTGCCTCTCCATAGGATGTTAAAAGCACGTTGCAGTTCTTGATGAACACGGAGTTCCATGAGTCTGGGCCTGGGGAGGAGTGCATGGGCATGTCATTTATCGCCTCTTCGAAGTCATTTGGCGTCAGGATAATGTCAGATAGGTTTGCGTCTACCAAGTTCTGTGGCACTCTCATAAAAAAATCATTTAGGTCTTCGACTTTCAGTCTGGTTAGCGGCTTGCTAAAAACTGAGTCATACTGGGACTTTAGTAACTCACTCATATCCTTACTGTCATCTGTGTAGGACCCATCCCGTTTAAGTAGGGGCCCAATACTGGATGTTGTTCTCGACTTTGATTTGGCATAAGAAAAGAAATACTTTGGGTTTCTTTCAATTTCATTTATGGCTTTTAGTTCTTCCCGCGTTTCTTGATTCCTGTAAGATTCCTTTAGTTTTAGTTCGATGTTTGCTATTTCTCTGACCAATGTCTCCCTATGTATTTCAGATATATTGGCCTCTTGTAGCCGCTCTGTTATTCTTTGCCTTCGCCTGTATAGGGAGCGCCTTTCTTTCTAGTTTACATCTTCTCCTTTTCCTTAAGGGAATTTGTCTTGAGCAAACCTCAAGTGCCACAGAGTTAATTTGTTCTAGACATAGGTTAGGATCTGAGATGCTTAGGCTATCTTCCCAGTTTATATCATTTAGGACTTGGTTTACTTGGTCCCACCTTATGTTTTTGTTATTGAAGTTGAAATTGGAGAAGGCTCCCTCGCGACTGATCACATTTTGTCGATCTGGGGCCCCCCTCATACATGTCTGGACCTCTATTATGTTGTGATCTGAGTATATGGTTTTTGATATGATGACATTTCGTATCAGATCATCATTGTTAGTGAAGATGAGGTCCAGCGTATTCTCCAATCTTGTAGGCTCTATTATTTGCTGGTTTAAGGTGAATTTGGTGCAGAGATTTAAAAGCTCGTGTGTGTGCGAGTTTTCATCTGAGCTGCCTCCTGGTGTTATCTCTGCTACCACATTATTTGCAATATTCATCCATTTTAGGTGCCTTAGGTTGAAGTCCCCCAGGAGCAAGATGTTGGGGGCAGGAGCTGGAAGGTTTTCCAGACAGTGGTCAATTTTCAGAAGCTGTTCCTGGAATTGTTGGGACGTTGCATCCGGGGGCTTGTATACAACCACGATGACCAGGTTTTGATTCTCGATCTTTACTGCTAAAACTTCAACTACATCATTTGAGGCATTTAGTAGTTCTGAGCATATAAGTGACTTGTGATATACAGGCCAACCCCCCCCCCTTTGCCTGTTCACTCTGTCACATCTGTTTAGGTTGTAGCCCGGGATCCATATTTCATTGTCCATGTGATCCTTTATGAGGGTCTCTGTGAAAGCTGTAAACATTGCATTTGACTCTGTAAACAGTCCACGGATGTAAGGTATTTTGTTGTTCGTCGCTGGCTTTAGACCCTGTGTATTTGCAAAGATGAATGTCGTCGGAATGGTGGTATTGGTGGTATGGGGGGGGGTGTTGTTTTTTCCCTGGTACTAATATCTGTTGTTCTGGAGTGGAGGCCATTGACTGTTATTCCACTCCAGAAATGATTGCAGTTGTTGTACGATTTCTGTCATTTCCTGCCAGCTTTTTTTCCTTCCTGGCGCTAAAAAACCTCTCTCTCTGGAGTGGCTTTGGTTACCCAGGTTTTTCCATGGTCTGGATGTTCTGTGTCGTCTTGTACCCTTTAGGTGGTGTGTCTGGCAATATAGGTTATAACACTGTCTTTCCTGAACTGATGAGTGACACATTTCAGGGTGGAAAAGCTTACAGAAAGGAAGGTTGCATTTTCCTGTTGTCATATGGGCACGGCATTTTCTGGGGTTGTCAAAGTTGCATGTCCCATCTGTTTTCCCAGAAATTCCATGCCTGCGGATACCAAATGCATAATATTTGCATAAGCCTGGTTTCTGTTTGCCTTGTTTTTTTGTGACTGTGTTCTCTAATGAATTCCCTACTGGTGCGTGTTTTCCTGTCTCATTTCTATCTTCAGCACTAGTGCTAACATCCTCTTTTGTTCCATCTCCAACACTAGCACCTTCAGGAGCACTGTCCTCCTGTCGTGTCAGTATCATATGTACACTTGTGTAGTGTACCAGCGTTCATCCTAGCTATACAGCTGGTCCCTTTGCGTGTGACGTCACGATACCCGCTGACGTCAGAGGCTCAGCGCATGTGCATAGCCAAGCATAGGCGTACCCTCTCACTAGCGATAGACCTACGAGCTGGACGGACGGTGGCTGGGCTCTCTCCTGACGTACTGTAAATATACCGTAACCATCCTACAAGGAGTGTCTTTGACAACCTATATATCTCTCCCAAGACCCACACGACACTCCAGGACAACACTAGCACCCTCAGGAGCACTGTCCTCCAGGACAACACTAGCACCCTCAGGAGAACTATCCTCCAGGACAACACTAGCACCCTCAGGAGCTCTGTCCTCTAGGACAACACTAGCACCCTCAGGAGCACTGTCCTCCAGGACAACACTAGCACCCTCAGGAGCGCTGTCGTTCAAGACAGCCCCTTCCAAACCACCCATCTTATTTTCCCAGCTGTCATACCATGTTGACATGTCTTTTAAGAAGGATCTTTTATTGGTGTTTTTGTCTTTTAATATAGATGTAATTTCCTCATACAGATGTATCTCGTTTGGGCAGACCCAAAAACATCTCTCTGAGTTTATGTCAAGGGTGGTCACTGGTTGAAAATCCCTGCATATACCATGGGACCATTGACCACAGAGATTGCAAGCAATCCAGGCCTGTTTTCGTCCCTTACCCTTTCTACAGACTACACAGATCTTCATGGTGGTGGTCATCTTACAACACTTGACCACTCTCCTAGCTAGCTAGTCTATAATTTCTCGAAGTATCTAGTTGTTTTTAACAGTTCCTCTGATTTGGCTTATTTCCAACGAATCCGTTTGAATCAATCCGGTCCTTTGTTCACTTATTTCTTGGACGAATCCGGGCGAATCCGATGTGTGGCTCACTGTATATTTTAACTAATAACCACCTTGAAGATAGATCTGTCTATTTGTATTGTATCTATTTGTTGTAGTTGCTGTTTGGGTGTTTAATAAGGGCGTGTAAAAACCCGGTCAGCTTATGAATCCGGTCTGAGGATACCTTGTTTTCAACGAATCCGTTTGAATTCGGTCGTTGGTTCACTTGTTCTTGACGAATCCGGGCGAATCCGGATTCGTGGATCACTTATTTGGGCGTATCCAGTCGGTGATTTTGGACTAGCACATGAAAAGGATTACTGGAAGAATATTTACCACAGTAATATGTGTTCAGTTTGATACAAAAGGTATAACTTGCGTGTTGGAGCAGCCGTGGCTTCTGAAGATGAAGATTACTGGAGGAATATTTGATTTTCGTTGTGTATATTGCGACCGCTGCTAACTACAGGTTTAGTGTATTACCACAAACTGTATACGTCACTCCATCACGATAAGTACCGATTTGTTACTAGTTAATAGCTACGGCAACACTGTAAGGTTTTTGAATGATGACACTAGGTGATGGTAACACTAAATTTTAGGTCAGGTACACTGGCAGGTTTAAAGATTATTAATACAAGCTGACCGGCATGGTAGGGTTCTGGCGACTGTTGGCAACTGTTTCCCACATGAACCTTGCGTCCTTAGGCCTAAATTCACCTTAAATTTCACCTTATATTACGATATTCTTTATGGCATAGGCGATGTTAGTCTAGGGGAAGAATTTATTCTCCCGTAATATCGTAATAAGTACCGTCCTTCTGTACAGATAAATAAGGAGATCGAAAAAACTTTGTAAAATATATCTTTAATATAACGTTATTGACTTAAGGTATTATAATTGTACCTTTTCCTTAGTTATTATATATAAACACAGTCTTTATACACAACTTATAAATTACCATGACCTTCATTCAATAAAGTTACAGTGTCTCTGTTTTACGAGACGATTAGAATGTTGACTAGAATACTTGAAGTCTCTTAACACATGAGAACTTCTATACAATGAAAGTTTCACCAGATCTCACAATTTCTGGCGACTTTAGAGAATAAAGCTCTAGACCAATAGCTTCTCAAATGAGTAAGTAATGCAGACCTTCTCTTAAGCGAGAGGTGCTGTACTTCTCTATAAGCAGAGAGGCGATGACCTTCTCTAAAAGCAGAGAGGCGATGAACTGACTACTCTAATAAATTCACCTCTGACGTCAGCACGCGTCAGGCGAGTAGCCACCAGAGGTGAGGTCACACAAACATTGAATGGTTGTTACCACTGGTACGATCCCTCCTATGTACATATATATAAATGGAACATGAAAGGTGAAAATGAATATGTAATATTATAACGCTGATTAACATCGTTTTAGCTATTAACGATGATAATCGCAATGTAATATTAGATAGATAAACATAAATGCCAGATATTTGTAAATAAACTGTATCTGGACGTAACACCTTACATTTATTTTGGTATCTTATCTATATATTACAGTACCACTGTGATAAACACTATAGCACTATTATCTTGGAGACTCTTTCCTCTGGCAAAAAAAGGTTCTAGTATTGTTGTTATTTGCACACGCTATACTAAGCCTAACGTGCCCTCTTGAGAGAATACTCTGGCAGGTATTGCACACTAATTCTCCTTTTTGACGCAGTGTGTACTATTTTTCTGCTAGTTTGGTTCCAAGCGCTGGAGGGATGAACCTTATAAGTTCACTGGCACAGTCTAAGAGTTCTGGCACGCAAGCGAGATCCCGATGATCACGAAAAAAACACGGAGCACACGAGGCACTCTGTGATAGTGCCTGCTATATGATGTGAACACCATGTTATTTTAATTTGCCCATTGGAAGACTTTGTTGATATTTGTTTTTAACTTTCCTGTCTCCTCCATTAAGATAACTGTCATACTCATTGTGGTACCGTCTACGAGAGAGTGATACCAAGCTGTGATGTGTGTTTGATATCAAGATAAGAAACACCAATGATGCCAGGATCGCACCTTGGGGTATCCAACTTTTTATTTTGCTGCAACCGAACTTTGCTTTGTTTACTATCCCCTTTTCTCTGATTTGCTATATAAATCTGAATACATATTCATTTCCGTTACATCTTTGCAACATCCTTGTAGACTCCATCAGCGTTTTGTTTTCCTTCCAAAGCCCACGTAATTTTGTTATAATGATCTAACAGTTATGATAGATAAAAATCTTCCTGCCATGTTGAGTTGGGTGGTGTAATTCATGTGTCTCCATAACACCAGTAACATGGTGTGTTCGAACGCTTTTTAAAGACTTTTATGATGTGTTATGTTGGTTGCTACTGGTGTGTAGTTTGTTGCTATTGTTCTGCAGCTTCTTTGGGAAGAGAGGCTGAGGCTACACATTTTAATGACCTATGGGATTTCAGTTGAATCTAAGTTCCTTCTCTAAAGAACGCGTAAATACCCTTGCTTATTATACGCTGTTTTTTTTTATGACTAAAACATCCCAGGAATCAAGCCCAGGTACTGCCTGCTTGCCTGCCTACCTGCCTGCTTGCCTGCCTGCCTGCCTGCCTGCCTACCTGCCTACCTACCTGCCTGCCTGCCTGCCTTGCCTCGGTGGATAATATTTTTCCTTCCTTTTGAATTCTGGAGGATTTGTGTTAGTGTCAGATATATAATTTGTATGGTGGGATGAGTAATGATCTTCAACTTTATTGGCGTCGATAAAAATCACTGAACACTGATTCATAATTTTTTTTTTTTCAGAATGTTCTGTGCTCTGCCACGCTATGATGTACTTTGTACACTGTGATGTACTCTACCACACTGCGTAACACCGTGATGAACCTTACGCACTGTAATGTACTCTACTTCCTTACCTACACAACACAACACTTCTATGCCCACACAACACAACACTCCCTTGCCTACTTAACACACGACTTCCTTGTTCACAAAACACAACACTTTTTTGGCTACACAACACTTCCTAGCCCACACAACACTTCCTTGTCTACACACCATCAGACTTCACAAAACACCTTTTGTTATCTTTCGCCTCAGACTTCTAACAAGACTTACATTATTTACAACCAAATGTTACAAATTTGATTACTAGTACAAAAGCGCGTGATAAGATGTGCAACTTGTTGTAAAGTGTGTATGCTGCAAGAGCAGGTCACAGCCAGCAAGGTGCAATCTGAGAGCCATGCTCACTCACAGTGTGTATATTCAACTTCTCAGGGAACATATCTTATACTCTTGCTACTGCTAACTCACGCCCACACCAACACTAACCCTTTACTCAACACACTTTTCTCACTAATCACGATTTCATAAACACGTGTCTTTCCTCTTTTGATTACGTTACGCAGTTCCCACCTTCAATTTCTGAAGGTTCCCGTGAGCTTACACTGTGATCATGGTCCCAGAACCGAAACTTTATCTAATAAATATGCGTAGTGCTTGCTCATGTGTCTTATTTAAACATCTATTTTCTTAAAAGTTAGGTTAGGTTACATAAACTTGTAAAAAAACTTGTATTTGACCACAAATAAGCAAATTACAAAACTCTGCCGCAAAATGTCAGGCAAGACAATGTCTGCACAGCACGAGGAAACGTTCAAATCTGCACATGTCGCTCGTGAGGCGAGAATGGGTTGTAAACACGCCAGTGATGATTCAGACCTCTGGCACTCCTGTACATCCAAATACCACCACAAATATGAGTACATGTTCTAGCACTAACTTTCAGTCCACTACGATACCACCACAAACATTACGAATGACGGGTCTTGACATTACGTTACACCCACTACAGTACTACAACAACCATCATGACGGGTCTTAACATTATACTACAACCCACTACGATACCACCACAAACCACCCAAAACATGAAGTATACATGTGTATACTCACTCGTCCCCAGTGACGTGTACACCCAGCAGTGTTGCACTAGTTGCAGCGTCGATGGTGACTCTTCCTCCACCTCAATGATCAACTACTCACCTGAAATGTAAACAAAAGTTCAACATATCTTCCCCCTGATTATAATTTATCGATCCAATGCATAAACATATTCTTTTTACTTCTTTAAGAGCCTAGCTATTAGGTCTTTCGTGTATCCATATGCTCTTGTCTTACCGTCCAGAGGATGGATATGAGGTGCACAATAAATTAGCCCCTACCGTCCAGAGAATATAGGGTCAAAGATGAATATGAGGTACACGATATATGTTATCAGAGAAAAATGTGACAAAACCGAACACTGGACACAATATGGGAAGAAGAGTGTAGTGTTGTAAACACACGAGAAGAACAATCTAGGAGTTAGCATCACAATAAACGAATCACAAGAATTCTTAAATAAACGGGATTTGAACCCGTGGCCCAGCAGTCCTAAAACTGCCTGGCCACGGGTTCAAGTTTTCTACCATATGTTTTATTTTGCCTCTGAAGCAACTAGTTTATCATGCCTCCTAAACCCACCCCGTGCACAAAAGCGAAAAAAACCCATATGGACACACGCCTACAAGGTAGGCCCCAAAGGATTTAAACGGGTACATCTAGATATATATTTACAATTTATATTTCATTAAACATCAGCTTCAAAACAAACTCTTTGCAAAACTTGAACAACTGCAACTATTAAGAACTTTATTATTCTCACTTTCCATCTTATTTAAGCTGTCTTCTCTGTCATAAACTTTTAATAGCAGAGGAAGGTAGTGGAGCCAGGTGCACACATTAGTGGAGCCAGGTGCACACATTAGTGGAGCCAGGTGCACACATTAGGAACACATTTCTAAACAATTACTGACGCCAGTGTTTACGACTTGTGCACATAATAAAGTTTAGGCAATTCACAAAAACAAACGAATACTAATATGTTTCCTCCTCCGGAGCTTGAAAATGAAAAATCATAAATATAGAGGAAAACTTAAGACAAAAAGTGATTATTACGTTAGTGGTATTTACTGCAATCCTGACTTTGAAACAACACCTTCCTGTTATTACCACACAATCAACCAGGCTGTTGCTGGCCACAGTACTACATTATGTTCTGGGTGATCTGGCACTTACCATACAACCACACCCAGATTCACTTTCAAAACATTAACCTTTATATGGGCAACATTTCTAATATCTGCTGGTAAAAGAATGAAGAACTATGGACTACCAGATGTGAACACAAGGCTCTCACAATTGTACCTATGGCACCCTTTCTTTACACTGGGTTTATTTTACATTTCCTCCTTTCTCACTCGTGTTTATGGGAGCATGTTGATGGGATATTAATAGGTATTTATCTCTTCTCCGTTCCATAGCTTACATTCAAACCGCACTGAGACAATCCCATTAATAATGTTTTACTGATCACATTAATATAAAATATATCTACAATGTGCAGCTCCACCCTTGAGAGGAGCCGTGACCGATCAAATATATTTTAGTCTAGAAAACACAAAGAGTTTTCAATACATATTACCACCGATTTTTCTTCTAAAAATCTCATTATCTAAAATATTATTTTCCAGAACTTCAATGTACATGACAGTATTATTCCTGGAACTTTCATTCTGAGAAGATCTGCTACATTTTGTATCCTGCGTTAGTCTGTAGGAAGTTTTATTGTCCGTTAAGCAATTTGTAGCGATCAGGAGGATGCTAACAACAAACGCTAAACCCGACCGGGATCGAGAAAACCTGCCTGAGTCTTCTACTCTAATGGTGTTCACTGACCTGCCAACCATGAGGTATTTCTCTCCTTCCAGGATATCCCGTATTTATTTTTGTCCTCAGATTATGTCCTTTATCTAAGCACGAGGTTAGCGTCCTTTATCTAAGTACGAGGTTAATGTGCTTTATCTAAGTATGAGGTTAACGTCCTTTATCTAAGTACGAGGTTGCTGTTCTTTATCTAAGTACGAGGTTGCTGTTCTTTATCTAAGTACGAGGTTAACGTCATTCATCTAAGTACGAGGTTAATGTCCATTATTTAAGTACGAGGTTAACGTCCTTTATCTAATTATGAGGTTGATGTCCTTCAAGTACGAGGTTCATGTCTTAGAAGTTTTTCTCTTATTAAAGCCATTTTTCATTCTTTTGAATTTCTTCGTCTGATACAAATGCTTGTGTTTCCTACCTCATTTATTTCTATGTAAGGTTTCTCTTTTTAACGAACTTTAGCGGCAATTCGTCTTATTATGTGAAGTTGCCTACAGTCTCTCTCCTTCGTCTGACCTCTTTTTCAATATTTCTCAAAGGAACCTCTTTTACACAATATATGCTTCTGTATTCAGCTTTTCCAAGAATTGGTCCGGAGTGCTTAACACATCCCATGGTTTGCCAAGATAATACATATAAGCCCCACGGGGGTGGATCTAGGAAAAGGTCAGGAGAGGCCATTTGTCACTGGGCCACAATGAGTTATTTTGTTTTTAAATTCCTTTTGATTTTCATTGATTTATTAAAATTGTGATTATGCAAAATAACATTTCTTGACATTTAAAACCGTGAAATCATGAAAATATCGAACCGGGCTATATCGCCCACTTAACCAGTACAGGCAGGACTGCACCTTGCTCTCACTCCTGGACAATAATACCTCATCTTGAAGAAACGTCATGTTAATAAAGGTCTTTTGTTTTGCTACATGTGCCTTTTAAAAGCACTTGTTGACATCATCATACTGCAACCATTATAATCTTCACTGGAATCCAGCATTAAAGTTGACTACAAGCAACGTGCAAGCAACGAGTGGAGAGCCCATTAACTTAAGAAGGGTAACGAAGTCAACCTACCAAATGGACATCCGTGAGTATATCTTCCTTAACAGTAATTAAAATTACATACCGGCCAAATATTTCTGGGTGAAGATATTGCTAGTACCAGGCCTTGACATACTCACTGCTAGAAGTAGCTTAGATATTTTACTGTCTGAGCATTACGGTAAATATAACTTGTTATAGTTATAAGGAGAGTGAGGCAGTGCGCCTGCTGAAGTGCCTTGCCGCCTCGCAACATTGCTATACTAAAATAGCTGCTTTGCGTGGGTGCAGGCGAGGGAGGAAGGAGGGCTGGGGACAAAGGGTGGCTGATGTTGTCACGATTGTCTATGATACTGATTTTAACCGCAGTAAATTATATTTAATGATTGGTGTTGGGGGTTGAGGCTAAAATTGTTATGAATACTACTTGATAATGCTAACGTTTCTTCGTTGTGAGGATAATACCTCTTTAACACCGTATGAACATCTCCTTCAATGTTAGAACCTAAGTAACATAAGGTAGCATCAGCCTAGTCTTGCTTGCGTCAGCACTAGGGAAATAATTAAACAAAAAGAGCAGGGAAACAAAAACTAAAAAAGAAAAAAGGAAGAACGAGAGAGAGAGAAGGAGAAAGAGAGAGAGAAGAGAGAGAAAAAGGAGGAAAAGAGGAAAAAAAAAAAGAAAGAAAGAGAGAGAGAGCAGAGAGAGAGAGAGAGAGAGAGAGAGAGAGAGAGAGAGAGAGGGGAGAGAGAGAGAGAGAGAGAGAGAGAGAGAGAAAAAAAAAAAAAAAAAAAAAAAAAAAAAAAAAAAAAAAAAAAAAAAAAAAAAAAAAAAAAAAAAAAAAAATGATAGTAAAGCAGTCCAGCAAGCAGGGACAAACAGAAGCACCGAAGCACACACATACGAGGAACCTTCCTCTACTCCACTCACCAGAAAGCACCAGCCTTTATCAACACACTATTCCTTGAAGGCGGATACATCACTAACCCAACTCATCACACTCCTGCGCATGATTGTGTCACCTATAGAAATAATGAAAAAAATTCTGCATTCTCCACCCTGCTTTCAGTAAGTGGATTGTTGAACATTGATTCACACTGGTCTTTCATAATGGTGCTCATCTTTTTCATCAGTGTTATGAACCTTCTGTGATCAGCGGTTTAATTCAACAAGAAACTTCAACCTTCCACGTGTAATTTTTTTTTTTTTGCTCCATTTTGCTTCTTCTTGTGTTAGGAAAGCTAAACTTTTAGTTCTAACTCTAAAAATTCCTCTGTACATATTGTCTTTCTTTGATGTGACATATTCATATTCTCTGAAATGACTGGGACATTATTACCGGAGTATTTCACTCCTAAATTTATAATAATTTGTACTTCTATTATATTGTGATCAGAGAATATTGTATTTGTGATTGTCTCCAATTAGTTCGTTACTGTTCATGTACATCAAATCCAGTGTATTTTATTTCTCATGAGTTCTGTTATCTGTTGATTCAGGTCAAGGTTTTCAGAAAGCTCCATTAGCTCTCTGGCGTGATGTGCTGAGCTAATATGCTTCCAGGAACTATTTCTAGCGACGATGTGATTTGTCATCTTCCATTTCATGTTTGGGAAGCTGAAATCTCAGAGGGAAAAAAATGGTGAAAGGTTTTCAAGGCATCTATTTTCCTTATCAGTTGTGTGAGCTCCTTAGCAGTTGCTGACGGTGGTTTCTATACAAGGATAATCACCATATTCTTGTTCTCCACTTCAATAACAAGAAGTTGAACTGAATCATTTGTTGATGTCAACAGTTTCGTGTAGTAATATGTCTTCCATAGAGATCTACTCCATTCTGTGACATATCCATTGTCACATCTATAAACAATGTATATTTTAACCATTATCTCACTGACCAAAATATCCCTTCAAATACAAGGAAATTTAACAATGGGATACTGTTTATTACAGGGTTGTCTTGACAAACTCCTTCAGGCAGGTTCTAATCAACCAGCAGCACTAATAACCTAACTGACCAGGCAGTCATCTAAGAGATTGCAGGGGCATTGATAATTACAATTCATATTAAATATTTTCAGTTCAATGGTGATTCTACCAGTAAAGTGAGGACGTGAAGAAGCTTTGTGAGTTAGTATTACTGCACGGTACTGTGTTCACTGATAACATTACTGCACGGTACTGTGTTCACTGATAACATTTCTGAGACGGGGAGAGAGGATAGAAAAAGAGGGGCGGCGAAGGAGATAGTGGAGAGGAAATGCGAAACGGGGGCAGGAAGGAAAAGGGAGAGAGAGAGAAATTACAACTGTTTTTGAGAAAACACAAATGATGGTCTCTAGGCACCATGATGGTAATGCTGGGAAAGTAGATAGAATGAATGGGAGTTTGTTATAACTCGGGAGTGAGGTTATCCATGGGGTGAAATTTGATTCAAAACTAACTATTAAGAACCACAGAATAAATCTTGCAAACAAGGCAGCCAAGAAGCTTACATAATTTAGACGTAACTCGCATCTGCTCAATAGCAGAAGTTGCAAGACTGTGTACGAGGCACAAGAGCGCTCGCTCCACTTTCTTGGACTGCCTGACCCCCCCCTCCCACCCATCCCTCACGGATCATCTACTGCTTCTTGACAGAATAGAGAACAGACCAAGACGATTCATCTCTCGCCTGGACCCAGTCTTTACAGATCTGTCATTTCAGCAGAACCTTCAACACAGGAGGGATGTGAGTGGCCTTACTGTTATAAACAAGGTCAATGTTGCCAAGGTACCCCACTTGGCTTCACTTCGTGGTCAGCGAGAAGAGAGCTTCTACACAACAGGACTAGTAGCAAACAGTAACTGCATTTTGGCTACATCACTCATTCCTAGAATGACTCGAGTCTGGAACATGTCTACCTGGAAGTATTCGTACATCGATGAAATAAAGTCAGCTGACCAAATGAAATCACTGGCCCAACTTCATCCTATTCCGTATGTCTCATAACAATAAAAAATGATTTCATATGAGCTGAGGTAGGTAACAGCTCTTGGCTTGTAAATAAAGGTAGGAACTCTTAACCTAACCCTGTACAACCATTGTGCAAATATAAGAGAGAGCATTGGGAAGATATATGGTTTATAGAGGATGAGTCAGCATAGTGGTGTGTTAATTAGAAAGAGGCAGCGTGAGTGTTGAAGAGAGGCAGGTCAAACATGAGGTGGCAGCGAGGCCTCTGCCTCCTGATACTGATACTGACTGCAGTGATCTGTGTCAGTCTGAGAGACTGATGCTCTCCCCACGCACGCACTACACGCTCTTTACACACCAATTACCTCAAGTCGACCCACAGCCACATCTTAAAACTGTGCCTCCTCCATCTAACCCAACCTTTACCATCTGCTTTCCAGGTCATCGCCCTCAGCCTCCCCCCCCTTAACCTTCTCACCAACATTTTCTGTTTGTTTAACCAGGCCCGGGGTGTGGTCTTGTTACAAGTGTGACAATTACGAAGTCAGAGAACTAACAACTTAATACATCACCAGTTTCTTGAATGATTTATAAAGCACTAGAACCGTTTGATTACTTAGCTCTGTCAACATGGGAAATTGCTACCATTAATTGATATC